>PVIH01020902.1:0-31153 GCA_004025045.1 Sigmodon hispidus | reverse complement strand
CCTCCTTTGGAAGGATGGCCTATATCCATGTTTCTGTTGATACTTGTTTTCATCTTAACTTTTGGCCTCTGCACATTCTGAGGAAAAGGCTAAGGATGTTAAAAGCCGTTGCTTATAGAGTTTCCAAAAGTAATTAAAGTTTTGCCAAATTTTGTGCTGAAGACTGAGATTTCTTATAATTTTTATAGGTCTGACAATTATGGAAGCAACTCTCATTGCACTCTTAAAGTTTGTCTTAAAACTAAGAAGAGAGAGTATGCAGCCATACTCAAAGACCATTTATCCTTCATTTATTTATATTTTACATGTTTTAACTGGATTCTCTGTCACTTACTGCAGTTGATAAATACTAGGGGCTTAGCAACGTGGCCTTATCTCAGGATCAATGAAAAAATCTGACAGATGGCACTCAAATTAGACCAGACCCAGTTCTGGTATGGGCGAGAGGGTCTGTTTGGGTTTTTCCCCAGGATAGAAATGATCCATTTTGGGTACCGGAGCATCTGACAAGGAAGATTCAATCGGAAAAGGTAAATGAGGCCGGGGAGCAAGCAGACGATGCAGAAGCTCCCATTGCTGGCCCTGATGGTGCAGATAAGTGCTTGCCATAATCGCAGTCATTTCATTGGCTGCCATGGGAGCCACGAGCCATATCGTGCAGACTGCGCAGACTTTGAATGCAGTCTTGGCTAATGTAGTATAGGCTCTAGACATACAAAAGAATCTTATTGCCCAGTTAAAAAAGGGCTTGATGGTTATTAATCAAAGGATCGACCTGGTCCAAAAGTAGATTGATACTCTTTGGCAGCTGGCCTAGCTTGGCTGTGAATGGAAGTTTCCAAAATTACGTGGGACTGATATTCAATATCAGAACTTTATTCATGCTGCAAATCTGTCTAAACAGTTGTCAAGTTATCTTTTAGGAAATTGGATTGGTGAATTCGAAAACTTGATGGCCCAGCTGAGAGTGACCATGGTGATCGTGAATTCTACCAGAGTGGATGCTGGACCTGGCAGAAGGACTGGCGTCCTGGTTCTCCGCCACTGTGGATCACCAGAAAGAGTGGGCAGGAATGGGAACTCTGGCAAGCCTGATGGTGCTGATATTCCTAGTGTGCCTGTGTTGCATTTGCCATATTAGGTTCACTCAACGCTGTAATGCAGCCATGATTCTACAAGCCTTTGCTGCCTTGGAGATGGGACAGTCCCCTCATGTTTGGCTGGCTACCTTGAAAGGTTAATTTTTCCAGCACAGGATGCGAGGCTTGTGCACTGCACTTGGGATCCACCGAGGCTTGGATCCACCAAGGTTTGGAGCCCAAGAAGAGCATGTCTGATTGCATGCGGGTTGATACCCACATTCCCGCCTCTGTGAAAAAGGGGTATCGGACAGGTCTGATATTGTCTGGGTGGAGGACACCTGGAGAAGCATTAGTATACGTTCCTTTGCAAAACAGAGATCAGGCCTCTACTCTTGCCTGTTGCTTTTATATTAAAAAAGGGGGAACTGTAGGGAGCTGCGTACAGCCACACCTTAAGATGGCGTTGGCCTTGAGCGCTCTCCCTGGTAAACAACTCCATATTTGGCTAAGGCCAAGGATCTGGCTTGCTTCCGCGTATCTGAGCCTATCGGTGATGCCCACGTGGCTATCTTGGATTGGAAGCCCTGAGGGTATTTCACTAAGAGCAGGCTTCCTCCCGGGGTCGTTCGCGTCCCTGAGAGAATGGTTGTTCGTCTGAGTGAGTGAGTGAGTGAGTGAGTGAGAGAATGAGCTAGTGAGTGAAAGATAAGAAGATATCTGAAAGGCCCGAATAAAGTGCAGAGAGAAGGATCCGGTGTTGCGTGTTCCTTGCGGGACGAGGTGGCGCGTGACACATATCCTTAAATGATAAAAAAGTCTTTGACAAAATCCAACATTCCTTTATGATAAAAGCTCTGGAGAGACCAGGAATACAGGGAAAATACCAAAATATAATAAAGATGATTTACAAGAAGCCAACAGCCAATATCCAACTTAATGGAAAAAAACTCAAAGCAATCCCACTAAAATCAGGAAATACACAAGGATGTCCTCTCTCCTCTTATCTATTCAACATAGTTGTCAAAATTTTAGCTAAAGCAATAAGAGAATGAAAGGAGATTAAGGGGATACAAACTGGAAAAGAAGTGAAACTATCTCTATTTGCATATGATATAACTGCATATATAAGTGACCCACAAAATTCTTCCAAGGAATTATCTATGGTGATAAACATCTTCAGCAATGTAGCAGGATATAAGATTAATTCAAAGAAATCAGTAGCCCTTCTATACACTAAAGATAAAAGGTCTGAAAAAGAAATAAGGGAAACATCACCCTTTATAACAGCTGCAAACAGTATTAAATATCTTGGAGTAACTATAACCAAAGAAGTAACAGATCTATTTGAAAAAAAACTTTAAGTCACTGAAGAAAGAAATTGAAGAGGATATCAGAAAATAGAAAGCTCTCCCATATTCGTGGATAGGTAGGATCAATGGCAATTCTACCAAAAGCAATCTAAATATGCAATGCACTGCCCATCAAAATCCCAACACAATATTTTATGGACCTTGAAAGAACAATACTCAACATCATTTGGAATAACAGGAAAACTAGGATTGCCTAAACAATTTTTTTCAACAAAAGCAATTCAGGAGGCATCATCATCCCTGACTTCAAGTTATACTATAGAGCTACCATTATAAAAACAGCCTCGTCCTGCTTAACAACAGGCTTGTGGATAAAAGGAATCAAATTGAGCATCTGGGCATTAACCCAAAGACCTATGAACACCTGATCTTTGACAAAGAGGACCAAAATATTCAATGGAAAAAAGATAGTATCTTTAAAATACTTTCTTTTTGAAATACAAATTTGTGTATTTCCTGAGGCAGGCAGAACCCTGCATTCAGTCATCACGTTATGGTCATTAAGGTGCCCATTCCAAAGATGCATTGAATCTGCCAGAAGACAATGTCCTTCAAATGCTTCGCCATGGAAGAAAAAGTATTAAAGCGGAAATTGTAACTATTTTATTTACCTCATGACTAGGATGTTTTAGCAGTGGGATCCATGCCTTCTCACATTGAAGACATAGCTCCACTGCCTTTAAGTCCTATCCCTAAACAAATCCTGCTCCATCAAAAGGAATATACTAGACTGTAGTGACCAACAGGATGGTCATGGAATTTGGCTAACACATATTTTACTGATGGCTCATAAATCACTGGTGGAACCAAAACTAAATATAAAGTGGCAGCCTACAGACCAGGGGATAGAAGGGCTATTACTGAGGAAGAAATCACCAAATTGCACAACACTTTTAGCTATAAGACAAACAGCTAAGAAAGGCAAAAAGAAAATTTTATCTGTTTCAATTTATGGTATTTTTGAAATAGCATAGCTATTTCAGGAAAAGACAATAACTAGCAAATAAAAGAGAAAGAAATTTGGCCAATGGAGGAAAGAATGGAAATGGTAAAATTTAGCAAAGACATCAAGTTAATATAACTCATGTATACACTCATGCAAGCAAGGCAGATATGACATCTAAATATAATAAAAAAAAAACTAGACACATTGGCATCATGTTCATTTAAGGCTGGAATATTAAAATTAGCTATAGAACAAATTTATAACAAATCAGCAAAATGATAGCATAGTTCATAAACATGAATGATGACCTGTTCATAAACATGAATGATTACCTCAACACTAAAAAATGAGTGAAATGGAGAACTAAATTAAAGTAGGATAACCTTATGAGAATATCTATTAAAAGGAAACAAGACTGAAAAGTTAAGAAGCCTGAGAATGTTAGCATAGGAAGTAAGGAATAAATTCTAGGATTCTATAAAACATTGGGACATAAAGATGCACATTCTTTGTCCCAGTGGCTTGAAAAACGGAACCTTAAAATATCCAGACAAGCCCATAAACCTGTCATTAGAAACTGCTACCTTTGTCCAGCACTCAAAACTATAGTTGTATATTAAGTAACAGCTGTAACATGGTATCCTAAACAATTCAGTTATACACTAAAAGTAGATCTCATTGGTCTCTTGAATACTAACAGGGTCCTATAAGCCTGCACACTTATATATGTAGGCACAGGGCTTAGTTAGCAAAAGAAAGTCATAGATTAGACCAGATGGCAACAATATAGGAACTTTAGTATTGGTTAGCTAGATGTGGGTGACCAATAATTAATTATTGAGTCAGATTAAGGAACATTCTTTACAATCCAAAGGTGGTCCTTGATGGTGGACATACAATGGGATTTGCCCATAGCATAAAACCCTGCTGCAGTTGGCAATATAAAAAATTACATGGACTGCTTAAATCAAAGTTATTATAAGTCAAAGATATCCCTTTGAAAAACTTGTTGAAATTACATGCTATGTATAAAATATTAGACCAAGATTTAATGGAGTTTCTTCCTCAGAAGAAGCTAGTAAATCAGATTTAGAGCTAGAGCCATCACCACATATTTCTGTACTGTGCAGAATAATTAGCTATAAATGTGTTTACAGGAACAGAAATGCTCAAAACAGAAAGAATACATAAGTTGTAGCACCCAGAACAAGCAATGCACTCTGGATGAGAAAGAAAATTTGAAACTTAGAAAATTAGATAATGTACAAGCATAATGTTCCTGAGACTGAATCCAATATATTCAAATTTCACTTTCATCAAAGATAGTAATAATCTTATGATTAATTTACTCAGCACTGGTGCTAGCAGGGCATTATACTTTCCTACCAGACAGAGAGGGAAATAGCACATGGCTAGACAAGGCATCTTACACCCTGTGCCTCATAGAAAGTTTTACAAAGAAATACTAGAGAATACAAGGTAGAATAACACCATGGAATAGATCTGCTGGGCCAAGCCACCCCAGACACTGTTCCTGGGACTACTCATGTTTAATTTTACAATTTTAATAGTAACCATTCAGAGATATAATCACCTTTATTTCAAAGCATATCAAAAGCAACAGGAACAATGAATGAAGCAACTGCCTTATTAACAGCTACCATAACAAACGAAGAGTATGATATTGTTAACTTACCCTGTTATAACTTGGGTGGATTTCTTCCAGAATAGTGGCACTATGAACACTTTACCATAAACTTCACATATGCTAGGAATAAATTCTATGCTCAGTATGCTTATTGTGAAGATATAGGGAATACAATTTGGTCTAGCTATTGTGAGAAATGGAGAAAGGCTACGACCCATTTTTTGCATCAATTTTTAGAGACATACTTACTATTTACAAAGAATAAGCTAAACTCACCAATCTTAAGAATGCAAATCCATTGAAATGCCGTTTAACACATATTTGGAGAAATATAACATCCATCTACAATTTTTATGGGAGAGAAATATCTCTGAAATTATCTTTCACCTTATAATGAAGAATTAGCAGAATAAGATTTGAGATGCCAGAAATGGAAGACTCCATGTTTAAAAGTGACATAACAGCAAACACAAATCTCTCATTATTCTTTGCCTGTACATACTTTAGTTAGAACTTGACAACTACATTTACTGACACATTTTTTATCTTTAATACTTTTTTATTTAAAAAGATTTTTTTTACATACCAACCACTGTTACTCTTCCCTCCCTTCTTCCAAGTTACCCCTCCCCAGGTTCCTTAGACCCCACTCCCCCATTTACTCCTGAGAGAGAATAAGGAATCTCAGGTAGCAGTCAATACAGTCTGACATCTCAAGTTGAGGCAGGACTAAGCCCCTCTCTACAATGTCAAGGCTGAATAATGTATTCCTCTCTAGGGAATGGGCTCCAAGAAGCCAGTTTATCCATTAGGGATAAGTCCTAGTCCCACTGCCACAGACCTCCCAACATAACCCCACTACACTACTGCCCTTTACATGCAGAGGGCTTAGTTTGGTCCCCTGAAGGTTCCCCAGCTGTTAATATAGAGTCAGTGAGCTCCTTAACAGCTTGGGTATGCTATTTCTGTGGATTCCCTCATCATAATTTTGACCTCTTTGCCATATATTATCTTTCTCCTCCCTTCTTCTGTTGAGCTGGGAGCTTGATCCAGTGCTTAGCTGTAAATCTCTGTGTCTGTTTCTGTCAGTTGCTGAATGAAGGCTCTATGATGACAATTAGGGTGCTCATCAATTTGACTACAGGAGAAGGTCAGTTCAGGCACCCTCTCCACTATTGCTTAGTGTCTTAGCTGGGTTTATCATTGTGGATTCTTGGGTATTTTCCTAGTACTAACTTTCTCTCTGAACTAAAAATGGCTTCCTCTATAAAGATATTTATTGTATCTTCTCTCTCTGTTTCTCCCCTAACCCAACCACCTAATTCTCTCATGTTCTCTTCTCACACTTCTTTTTACTCCCTTACCTATGGTTTTAATTACTGACACATTTTTAAAGAATAATTATGTAATCAGAGGTACAATGTACTCCATTAATTATCAATAATACACTGGAACTCATTTATAAAACAATAACAAAAAAAGAATACTGCCAAATGAGGAAAAACATTGGGGCTGTGATACCATGCATACACTCCATGACAATAAAATTATGAACATCCCAATTTCTATGGATATACATTCCAGGAAGTGTACAAACTTATTTCCATCTAGAATATGAAACATTTTTTCCAGGCTATTGAAATCACAGCCATGAGTTATACCAGCAACTAAACTGATTCCAATAACATAGGAGCTGAAATGATACAAACTGTAAACAGAGAATGTTCTAGATCCTATTACTCCTTTGTGCCAAAGTATCACATATGAAAATTACATTGGTAGAAAGCTGAAGGTTTCCATCTCTCCAAACCAGAACCCTAGAAACATACACACCCAGTACTTCCCTATTATTTCTACATGATTCTTTCATTACCATAGCTTATGGAATGTGGCACTGAGGACTGTGTGATCCCTAAGTCCATACTCAATATATCTATCACATGTAGAAACTTTAAATAAAGAGCCACAATTTGATGAGATATATTCCTATAATGTAGAAATATTGTGGAAGTAAAAGCAGCCTAATCTCATGCATCATTAATAAAGGAGTAGAGGATGAAAAAAACAAATTCTTCAAAGCACACTATAAGGAAGAATTTGTCAACCCCTATACTGTACTTTCCTACCAATGGTTACCAGAGAGCTCATACCTTAGCCTACCTCAAGACTTATAATTACTGAGGATCCAGGAGATAACACTTACTTTCAACCTAAAATCATGAATCTCTCCTGAATAACTGTTCTGAGTCATAACAAGGCAACACCAGAAGAAACTGCTGGTTCTACTACACCAAGACCTGAACAGAGCAATGAAAAGGAAACAGAAGAAAACAACATCAAAAAGACCTTCAGTTTAAAAGCCTTAAAAGAGGAGATAAAAAATTCCCTTATAGGAATAGAAGAAAATACAAACAAAAATTGGGAAAGATGAACAAATTCTTGAAAGAAAACCAAGAGAAGAGAAACCAGAAAGATTAAAGAAATATTCCAGGAACTAAAAATTGAAATTGAAGCAATAAAAAAGGCACAAAATGAGGCAAAGGTGGAAATAGAAAATCTGAAGAGAAAAGCTGGAACTACAGATACAAGTATAACCAACAGAACCCAAGAGATAGAAGAGAGAATCTCTGGATTGGAAAACTCAGTAGTGGAAATAGTTACATCAGTCAAAGGAAAGACTAAAACTAAAAAAGCCATAACACAAAATGTTACAATAGAATGCCTGTAGTCAAATGTGTACAAACTGTAATTGGAAAAGCTTCTTCAGATGATATTCCTTCTTATAGTGACACCTCAATATAGAAATACTATATTCTTAATTATTGGTTCTAACCCCCAAGTAATTTTATTTCTTTTTTGCCAATAAAGATGGTCTGTATACATTATTTTTAGACCTGAGGTGGATGCCTCTGAAGACTCAATAGACTTCCTGTTGCTTTATGTTCATTATTTGCTTTTCCATGATATTACTATACATAAATCTGAGAAGCATCACTGAAAGCTAATTGCTTTTGTTATTATTTTCATTAAGGAAAGAAGAAATTTTTGTCCCACAATCATGTACCACATGTTTTTACTTCATGCTGATCAAGTTAGGCTGATGTTTTACTGTGATTGGCTTAGCTCAGAGACCTACAGCTCCAACCCTGCTATTTCCTATGCTTACTCTACATTTTTGTGTAAAAGCACTTTCATTACCCATTACTTTGAATGTGTGTGTGTTTTTCTTTTTCTTTTTTTTAGTTTGGATATATTACAAACCTGGAGAAATAGAATTTAGGAAAATACATATATGTCATAGAGATCATGTCAATGTCCTGTGATTTACATTATTTTTACCACTTTGCTTAATAACTACGTTTCAGAGTCTGAGATTTATTTTCTTCCATTTGTTTGTATAGCAGTGATTGGAATATTTATTAAATATTTTTTCTTTTTCCTGTATAACCTAAATTTGCAAATTGCTGAGAAATCAATAATAATTTTTATTTGTTGTCCCTTTGGCACTATGTCCCTCAAGGGTCAGGGGAAGAAATGTAATGAGCATGGTTAAAAAAAATGCCTTTTAGACATGTAAAAAACAGCTTAGTCTGTTATCCCACTCCACCCAAGGCTGCAATTGATAATAGGAACCCAGTGACATTACTTCCTCTAGATAACCAGACACAGTCTGAGGACCTATGACATCCATTGGACAGTATATAAGTTGAGACAAAGAATAATGCTCTACTCTGCATATTCAGAGAGATATCATCTGTATCTGCCCTGTAGCTGGAGAGTCACCCAAAGATTCTGAACACTTGAATCAGAGACTTCTGTGAGAGACTGGACCTGACCTTCACTTCAGTTATGTTGTATAGGGGAGCAGCCTTGGAGACATAGGATCAGGACAAACATAATTAGAAATTTAGTGTTTGAACTTTGTATGATAAGCCTCAGTGTAAAATTTATACCTTTTATTATACCAACTGCATATCTACCTTCCTGTTCAGGACACCTGAAGAATCTTACAATTATATAATGTGTGGCTGTTTTTTCTTTTTTAAATTTTTATGTGTATGTTTATTGTTTGATGATTTTACATGATGCATTCCATAATCTCCCCACTTACAAAAACACTCATTCATGCTGCTCATTTACTTACTGTAGCATAATTAAACTCCCTGTGGCCAGACCCTTAAAGAAAACAAGTCTTTCCTCACCCACACCCCTGCCAGAAGCCATCAATGCAGAAGTGAGGCACTGTGTCATTTAGCTGTGTTCTAGCCTTGAGCTCTTGTATACAATGACATCTTTATTTATTTATTTTTTTTAAGTCCACTAATGTGTGAGTACATACCTTGCTTTTTTTGCTGAGTTTGTGATACCTTGTGTAGGAGGATATTCTTCAAATCCATCCATTTGCCTGAGAATTTTAGTATATCATTTTTTCTTATTGCAGAGTAGTATTCCATTGTGTAGATGAATCACAGTTTGTTAATCCATTCTTCAGTTGAGGGGCTTCTAGGTTCTTTCCAGGTTCTTGCTATTATAAATAATGCTGCTATGAACATTGTAGTATCATGATTTTGGGTTGTAAGAAGAGAAGACTCTGTGCCAAATATTGGGGGAAGGCTGAAATATCAGAGAGAAGAAGCACCACAATCAATTCTCACCAAACTTTCTTGAAGCTTTCTCAGAATCATTCCTGATCTCTTCTGCATGTTGCTTCTGTCAGTTGCTTCTGCTTCTGCCTGGTTTCTATGAGCCCTCTTATACCCTATCCCATCCAGGTTAGAATTAAAGGCATATAGCCTTGAACTCACAAAAACAGAATTTCTGTCTCTAGAGTTATGGGATCAAGGGTGTTGGTCCTACTCCCCCTTTCTCTGTGCTGATATTAAAGGTATGTGTGATTGACTCTCAGCTGTTAGTCCTTGTATTTAAGGTGTGTGTGATGGTCTCTCAGCTGTTAATCCTTGTATTCAAGGATCAACGATTTCCTGAGCTGTGTGCCTAGGATTTGACTGTGTGCTTTCTCTGATATCCCAAGATTTATTAACATATATCCACAAAACATAGTTGAACAAATGTTTTTGGGGTGCGAATGTACATTTTTAGGGTATATGACTAAAAGTGGTATTGCTAGATCCTTGGGAGATTTGAGTCCTGAGAAACTGCCATACTGAATTCCAGAGTGGCTGAACAAGCTTACACTTCCACCAACAATAGAAGAGTGTATCCTCAATATCTTGGATCCCACTCCCCTTAGAGGAACACCTGACTCAATCTTGAGGTTGAGGGGAGAAAACTGGATCTACCAGGAGTGGAGGCTGACCTAAGCAATATTGGGACTTTGGGACCTCGGGATTGCTTGCCCATAGTGGGGATGGGGAGATGTGGAGAAGAAAGAATGACCTGATGTGGTGGGAAGAGGAAGGAATCTTGACTAAGGATATACAAGGATAGAAAATGTGACTTCTTTATTCATAATAAAAAATAAACATTAAATTTAATTTTTAAAATTATTGTTAATAAATATAAAAGGCCAGAAAAAAAAGAGTGTATCCATTTCAGCATACTTTTTTAAAAAGTGCTTTTGTTTTGTTTTGTTTTTCTTTAAGGCAGAGCCTTGTTATATAGTATAGGTTGTCTAAAGTCCTTCATACCTCTACCTCAAAACAGAGTCCCTTAAAAGCTGAGTCAAAACACCCTATAAGTTTCATTTTCTACAGTCTGCTTTCTGAGTTACTGACCACTTATAAGCAAGTTTTCTATTTTCTTAGTAAAATCTCTCCTACTGTTAAAGTCTTCAAAGCATGGTTTCTGCAAGGGAATCAGGAATACCAGGCTCTTAGTAAAGACCACATTACATATTAATATTGTGGTAAATGGAGATATTAATATAACATGAAAGGGAAACTTCTATGATAAATTCTAGCATGATATTTCCTGTAGTCTATGAACAATGTTCTTGTCACATTATAAACATCACATCTTCTTGCTAGTTGGTAGAGCTATGGGGTGTCTAGCTATTGTCTGCCATGTGCTTCTACAGTTTTGTCTGCTTAAAAAAACAATTTATGAGTACATTTTTGTTAAAAAGTTACTTTTTCATCTTACTTAATTATTTTTAATTTTTTTAAGAATTTGTATAGCTTGATAGCCGATGTTGATAGATCTAGCTTTGCAATTTGAATTTTTGATAAGTGTGAAATATTTGCATGTTAATTAATGCTATAAAAATCTCAATTTATTGGAAGAGTTGCTTGTACATCAGTTGATATAAATATTTGGTGCTTGGTGCAGCTTCTTGTGTGCTGCAAATAATTTCTGTTTTCAAAAAATACTAAGTTTAGATTTCTAAGTTGAATATTGGAAATAATATAATGGTAAGTATAAGAAAACATAATTAGAAGCACTATTAAACAATTTACATCTCGTCTGCTTCTCCTTTTAAAAATTAGTACATAAACTTGTTGCATGAATTTTGGTTGTATTGAAAGAAACTCACAGCCAGATATTAGGGAAAGTTTTATATATCAGAGAAAGGAAACACTACAGTTCAATCTCATCAAGCTCTTTCCCAACTTTCTCAGCCTTGTTCCTGGTCTCTTCTCCCTCTGCTATTTATTATGCCACCTTAAATACTCTTCTGTATCTCATCCAGAT
Organism: Sigmodon hispidus; assembly: GCA_004025045.1. Classification (NCBI taxonomy): domain Eukaryota; kingdom Metazoa; phylum Chordata; class Mammalia; order Rodentia; family Cricetidae; genus Sigmodon; species Sigmodon hispidus. Next base: position 19,456 of record PVIH01020902.1, on the reverse strand, counting down.
TAGGATTAAAGGTGTGAGCTGCTCTATTTGGTAGCCAGCCTTGAACTACAGAAGCATAAAAAGTTCTGCCTCTGGAGTTAATGGATTAAAGGTGTATGTCAACACTCTCAGTCTTCCCCTGTGCTGGAATTAAAGGTGTGAACTATTGAATCTCAGGTGTTTGTAGTTGTACTCAAGGACCAAGAAATTCCTGAGCTATGTCCGCCTTGTTTTTGACTGTGTTGACTCTTGGTATTCCAGGTCTTAGTAAGTATGTAACTATCATCACACAAACTAGTAGGTTTAGTTTTGAAAGGAGCACATATGCATGCCAAGAGCTTCTCTCATAGTGATGACACCTCTTTTGTCTCTCTCTCCTTTTCTCTCAGTGATCATGAAAGTAGGAGGTAGTATTTAGGGAACAGGAAAAATGCTAACCATATAGCTTTACCATAATAACATCTAGGATTTTGGTAGACACTCAAATCTACCCAGTTGTTTGACTGTTATGAGCATATATAGACTTCTTTCCACAGCTTCCATTTTTTTCCACAGAGGAAAGTAACTCCTGTCCCTGAGAGAAAACTTTCATTCTTTGCACACCTGTAGTCATGGCAGTTGGTCATTATATCAGTGAGTAATGGGAACAAAAATATCTTCATGATCAGGTAACATCTCTGCCTCATGCCATGTGGCTAGGGCCAACAGGTCTCACCCTAATGCAGCCAGGGCTTTCTAGCCTCAGCGCAGCTAGAGGACTCCAGGTACCAGGCAGTTAGGCTTTTTTGAGGTGTGTATAGGGTGGGGAGGTGGAACAGAGAGAGAAGGAGTGAGGTTCATGGTCTGAGGGGTCATGTAGATCTGAAAGACATAGGTGCTGAGAAATAGGCTTACATGAACAGCCTACTTGCTACTCAAGTCTAAAGTGATGTTTGTATTTGAAACTGGCAACAAGCTGATTAGGCAAGGAGTCCTGAGAAGAGCTTCTTGTTGCCACCAATGGCTGGCCATTCAGGGCCTTGTAATCTGAGATACCTCCTGGGGCTATGTTGGTGTCTGATGGCCTTGCTCTTGTGGGGGACATGCCAAACTGAGTGGTTTGCCATCCTACCTGTCCATAGGGACATCAGCGCACCAGTTGCTGCTGAGAGCCATGTCTGGATCTGTGGCCCTACTGCAGCCAGGCTCTGAGTTGACATTTGTAGTTTCTGGTTCCACCAAGAGCAGTATAGAGGCCTGGGGCCTGGACAGTCACTTGAGACCAAATTGGTGTATGAAAAAGTGGGGTGATGGTGACAATGAGAAAAAGCTGGCAGGTAGACAGTCCAGGTGATACTCAAGCCTATGATAAAGGATATGAATTGGTCTTTCCCAAAATCCACCTCATCTATGAACTGTTAGAGCATGAGAAGAAGATGAACCTGCTGACCCAAGGCTGTATGATATCCAGGACACAGGACAACAGCAGGAAATCTGGAGAGCCCCAGTAGGAGTCCATTGTTGATAGTGTAACAAATGACAAAGGCCTTGGGCCAGAAGGATGACTCATTGCAATGAACACTTGCAAGTGAAGACAGAAGGACTAAGGGGAGACATTGTGTTTATGACTCGAGTGGCCACACTCAGCTTCCATAAAGAGATCCCCTCCTTCTTTTCTTACTTTTTGTTTTGTTTTGTTTTTTTCTATCTTCTTTCTGGTTCTGCTTTGTTTTTCTGTGTTACTTTTTTATTTGAGGTTTATTTTAAATTGTGCTTCATTTTGAGGAGGAGGAGGTGGCAAGTACAGAGGGAAAGTGGATGGTAAGGAATAGGGGATCAGAATGCAAGTGCAGAAAACTGGATGGAGAAGAATGGGGAATCAGAATGCATGATGTGGGAAATCAGTAAAAGTTAATAAAATTTACAGAATGCAAAAACCTAAAAAGAATCTTCATGATCAATATATTTCAGAAAGACAAGTTGGAGAAAAGAATTCTCTCCTTATACACTAAATAATTGCATGGTTTATTGTTCCCTAATGTCTGTTTTATTATGTAGCACAACCAGGGACCAGGTTTATCTGAGAATAGATTTGTACTATGCTGAAATTCTCACTGGTAGAAGCTGTACAATAAAAATGTCATCAAGAATCCATGCTTTGTTTCATTTGCATACCTCTTCTGAGCTTTCTCAGGAAAGAAGAACATGATTCTGTCATTGTTCTTGAGATCCCAAGTAGACTAGTGAACTATTGGATACTCTCTGTGATCAGCTATAAATAACTGTGCCAGTGACAAAATTGTTACACACATGAGCCTAAAACACCACTAAAAACGATATAAATATTTACCTATGAATGTATTTGTGGTGATATGTTATATATTTAAGAAAAATAGCCTAAAATATCACAGGAAAGAGCCACCCACAGAGCCAAGCCACAACGGTCAGGGAATGGGGACTGAGGCCTTTAATTCTTTGGGAGACAGACATCCTCTGGATCTCTGTAAATTAAAGGCCAGAGAAAGCAAGACAGTGGTGGCACTCACCTTTAATCCAAGCACAAAGAAAGTTTAACTAGGTTATGCTTCCGGGACCAGGTGCTGTCTGAAGAGCGAGTCCCAGCACACTCTGTAGCAGGCACAGATAAAGTCTGCCTGTCACATTCCCCCTAGCTGCTGCTGAGGGAATTTGTACGGCTACCCACCTCCACCTCCAACTGAGCGAACAGAGGACTGGGGTCCCTGAAGAACAGACACAGACCCCACCCAGAGAGCTGACAGGAGGCACACAAGCCCGAGTGCCACAACTGACCAGGAGCCACCTAATCATGAACCACTGAAGCCATGGGTAAATGTCAGTACAAAAACTTACATAATAATACAAAGAATAACAAGATAACTCCAGAAGAAAGTGGCTATCTTACAAATAAAAGACTTGAACTGAGCAATGAAGAGGAAACAGAAGGAAGCAACACCAAAAAATTCCTTTTTGATGATCATCGAAGCACTCAAAGAAGATATGAAAAATAGCCTTAAAGAACTAGAAGAAAATACAAACAAAAAATTGGAAGAGATGAGCAAATCAATGAAAGAAACATGCCAGGAACAAAAAGCTGAAATAGAAGTATTTTTATTAAAAAGGCACAAAATGAGGCAAAGATGGAAATAGAAAATCTGAGGAAAAAAGCTGGAACCACAGATACAAGAATAACAAACAGGGTCCAAGAGATGGAAGATAGAATCTCTGAAGTGGAAGACTCAGTAGCTCAAATAGATACATCAATCAAAGAAAATAATAAAACTAAAAAAGCCATAACTCAAAATGTTCAAGAAATTTGGGACACCATGAAAAGACCTAATTTGAGAATAACAGGAATAGAAGAAGGAGAAGAATACCAGCGCAAAGGCACAGATAATGTTTTCAATAAAATCATAGAAGAAAACTTCCCTAACCTGAAGAAGGAAATGCCTATAAAGATACAAGAAGCTTACAGAACACCAAATAGATTTGATCCCCTAAAAAAGTCAGCACGCTCCATTATAATCAAGTCACAAACATACAGAACAAAGAAAAATTTTAAGAGCTGCAAAAGAAAAGGGCCAACTCACATATGAAGGCCATTAGAATAACGTCTGACTATTCAATGGAAACGATGAAAGCTAGAAGGGCTTGGTCAGAAATTATACAGTTGCTAAAAGAGCATGGCTGCCAAACTAGAATACTATACCCTGCAAAATTATCAATCACCGTAGATGGAGTAAACAAGGTATTTCAGGACAAAGTCAGAATGAAAGAATATCTATCTACCAATCCAGCACTACAGAGAGTATTAGAGGGAAAACTCCACTTTAAAAACCCCAGATACACCCACGAAATCGCAAACAATCAATAATTCCACAGAAGAATACGCCAGAGAAAGAAAATACAAACAAGTTACCATCAAAAATGACAGGAAATATGAATCAATGGTCACTAATTTCCCTTAATATCAATGGTCTCAATTCTCCTATAAAATGTCACAAACGAACAAGATGGATACAACAACAGAAGCCATCCTTCTGTTGCCTACAAGAAACACACCTCAACTGCAAAGACAGACACAGGCTTAGAATAAAGGGTTGTGAAAAGATTTTCCAGTCAAATGGTCCTAAGAAACAAGTGGGGGTTACAATTCTAATATCTAACAAAGTAGACTTTAAGATAAAAGGAATTAAAAGGGACCAAGATGGTCACTACTTATTCAACACAGGAAAAGTTGGTCAAGATGAGATTTCAATCTTGAATATTTATGCCACTAATATAAGGGCACCTACTTATGTAAAAGAAACACTGTTAAAGTTCAAATCCCACATCAATTCCTACACCCTAATAGTGGGAGACTTCAATACCCCACTTTCAACCCTGGATAGATCAACCAGACAGAGTCTCAACAGAGAAATAAGGAGTCTAAAAGAGGTTATGATGCTGATGGATTTAATAGATATCTATAGAATCTTCCACCCAAACACAAAGGAATATACATATTTCTCAGCTCCTCATGGAACTTTCTCCAAAATTGACCACATAATTGGTCATAAAGCAAATATCAACAGATACAAAAAATTGGAAATAATCCCTTGTAACATATCGGACCACCAGGGCCTAAAGTTAAAGTTCAACAACATGAAAGCCCAAAGAAAGCCTACAAAATCATGGAAACTAAAGATCACTCAGCTAAACCATCTCTGGGTCAAGGAAGAAATTAAGAAAGAAATCCAAGTCTTCCTAGAATTTAATGAAAATGAATCCACAATGTATCCAAATTTGTGGGACACAATGAAAGCAGTCTTAAGAGGAAAATTCATAGTGCTAGATGCCTATATGAAAAACCTAGAGAAATCCCACACTAGAGACGTAACAGCTCAGCTGAAAGCCTTAGATCAATGAGAAGCAAACTCAGCTAGAAGGAGTAGATGGCAGGAAATAATCAAACTTAGAGCTGATCTCAATACAATTGAAACAAAAAGAACAATACAAAGAATCAACGAATCTAAGAGTTGGTTGTTTGAGAAAGTCAACAAAATAGATAAGCCCTTAGCCAAACTAATAAAAAAATAGAGAGAGTGTTCAAATCAACAAAATCAGAAATGAAAAGGGGGACATAACAACAGGCCCCCAGGAAATACAGAGAATTATCAGGTCATATTTTGAAAATCTGTATTCCACAAAAATGGAAAACCTAGAAGAAATGGACAGCTTTCTGGACAGGTACCATCTACCAAAATTAAATGATGATCACATTAATTACCTAAACAGGCCTATAACCCTTAAGGAAATTGAATCTGTCATTAAAGACCTCCCCAAAAATAAAAGCCCTGGTCCAGATGGTTTTAGTGCCGCATTCTACCAGACATTCAAAGAAGAATTATTTCTGTTACTCCTCAAACTATTTCACACAGTAGAAACTGAGGGAATATTGCCAAATTCCTTTTATGAGGCAACAATTAGCTAATACCCAAGCCACTCAAAGACACAACGAAGAAGGAGAATTACAGACCAATTTCCCTAATGAATATTGATGCAAAAATTCTCAACAAAATTTTGGCAAACCATATACAACAATGTTTAAAAGATATCATCCACCACGACCAACTAAGCTTCATTCCAGAAATGCAGGGCTGGTTTAACATACGAGAATATGTAAACTTTATCTATCATATAAACTAACTAAAGGAACAAAACCACATGATCATATTTTTAGATGCTGAAAAACCCTTTGACAAAATCCAACACTCCTTTATGATTAAAGACCTGGAGAGATCAGGAATACAGGGGGAATACCTAAATATAATAAGGCAATTCACAAGAAGTAGACAGCCAGTATCAAACTTAATGGAGAAAAACTGAAAGCAATCCCACTAAAATCAGGAACTAGACAAGGATGTCCTCTCTCCCCTTACCTATTCAATATAGTTCTTGAAGTTTTAGCTAAAGCAATAAGGGTAGGAAAAGAGATTAAGGGGATATAAATTGGAAAAGAAGAAGTGAAGCTATCCCTATTTGCAGATGATATGATTGTATACATAAGTGACCCACAAAATTCTTCCAAGGAACTGCTACAGCTGATAAACACCTTCAGCAATGTAGCAGGATTCAAGATTAACTCAAAGAAATCAGTAGCCCTTCTATACACTAAATATAGAAAAGCTGAAAAAGTAATAAGGGAAACATTACCCTTCATAATAGCTGCAAATAGTATTAAATACCTTGGAGTAATTATAACCAAAGAAGTAACAGATCTATTTGACAAAAATTTTAAATCACTGAAGAAATTGAAAAGGATATCAGAAAATGGAAAGCTCTCCCATGTTCCTGAATCGGTAGGATCAACATATTAAAAATGTCAATTCTACAAAAGTCAATCTACAGATTCAGTGTACTGCCCATCAAAATCCCAACACAATATTTTTTGGACTTTGAAAGAACAATACTCAATTACATTTGGAATAACAGGAAAGTCAGGATTGCCAAAACAATTTTACTGAACAATAGAACCTCAGAAGGTATCACCATCCTTGACTTCAAGCTATACTATAGAGCTACAGTAATAAAAACAACCTGGTACTGACATAAAAATAGACTTGTGGACCAATGGAATAGAATTCAGGATTCAGACATTAACCCAAAAACCTATGAACACCTGATATTTGACAATGAGGCCCAAAACATTCAATGGAAAAAAGATAGTATATTTAACAAATGGTGTTGGCATAGCTGGATGGAAGTGTGCAGAAAAATGCAAATAGATCCGAGCCTGCCACCCTGCACAAAACTCAAATCCAAGTGGATCAAAGACCTCACCATAAACCCAAACACTTTGAACTTGATAGAAAAGAAAGTGGGAAATACACTTCTACAAATTGGGACAGGCCACCACTTCCTAAATATAACACCAGTGGCAAAGATACTAACTAAGACCAACAATCAATAAGTGGGATCTCCTGAAGCTGGGAAGCTTCTTCAAAGCCAAGGACACTGTCAATAGGACAAAACTACAGCCTACAGAATGGGAAAAGATTTTCACCAACCCTACAAGTGATAGAGGACTGATCTCTAAGGTATATAAAGAGCTCAAGAATTTAGAGCCCAAAACCTTGAATATCCCTATCAAGAAATGGGGTACAGATCTAAAAAGGAAATTCTCTGCAGAGGAACTATGAATGGCTGAAAGGCACCTGAAAAAGTGCTCTTCATCATTAGCCATCAGAGAAATGCAAATCAAAACAACTTTGAGATACCACCTGACACCTGTTAGATTGGCTAAGATAAAAGGCACAGATGACAGCCTATGTTGGAGAGGATGCAGAGAATGGGGAACACTCCTCCATTGTTGGTGGGTGTGTAAGCTTGTTCAGGCACTTTGGAATGCAAAATGGCAGTTCCTCAGAAAATTGAGAATCAATCTCCCCAAGGACCCAGCAATACCACTTCTGGGTATATACCCTAAAGAGGCACATTCAACTCCAAAGGTATTAGCTCAGCTATGTTCATAGCAGCATTATTTGTAATAGCCAGAACCTGGAAACAACCTAGATGTCCCTCAACTGAAGAATGGATTAACAAACTGTGGTACATCTACACAATGGAATACTACTCAGCAGTAAGAAAAAATGATATCCTAAAATTCGCAGGCAAATGGATGGATTTGGAGAATATCCTCCTGATCGAGGTATCACAAACTCAGAGAGATAAGCAGATCTTAAAGCTATCTTTTATCTTTTCCTTAACTAAACCTTTCTCTTTGCATCCTCTTCCTGGCCAGTAAGTGAGTTTAACATTGTCCTCTCAGCAGAGCTTGTATTTGTTGTTGAATTAGGTTGACTGTACTGCAAATCCCATTTTTTATATCATTAAATATTTTCTATCAAATTCAGCTAATCATTTTTCATTCTTTTCAAACTTTTAACATAATACAAGTATTGAGTAAAATATTGTCCAGTGTTTTTATTTTCTCTACAATGGACATATATTAATTTATTTTCACAATAGTGTCCATATTTTGTAGTATATTTCAGTCTTATGTTCTGTATGCATAGTTATATATGCTCACACATCAGAGATAGAAACTCTTAATTGAACATAGTTCTTGCTTAACATATATCAAATATTCCATTCATAATATTTAAAATATCAATTTTTAGGAACACTGACTAAATTCTAAAATACTTAGCACATCTAAAATTCTATTACCTTTTTAGGAGTCTTTCAAAGTGAGCTGACACCACATAATGTTTGCTAAATGCCTCTGCAATCTTTATTTTGCTACTTCTTTGAACACTTTTGCAATAATAAAACATCACAGTGAGTCCCTGAAGATTTTGAGACAAATTAAAAACATTTTTGATACTATTATTGCCTACCTAAAACACTGAATTTTTGCACTGTAATAGCAAAGACATTTTTACTCATTTTCTTGTTTTTTCTTTTTCTTTCAGTCTCCACCCCTTGCAAATCCAGTTTCCTTCCCTCAACATGAAGACTGAGTCAGGTGTTCCTCTAGCGGGAGTGGGATCCAAGGTGTCACTCCAAGATGTTTCTTCAGTGGTTGTAGTTTGTATCTTGGACACACTTTTCCTTTTCTTTTGTTTGTTTGTTTAGAGTCTACTCATGAGTGAGTAAATGCCTTGCTTATCTTTCTGGGTCTGAGATTCCTCACTCATGAGGATATTCTCCAAAACCATCCATTTGCTTGCAAATTTTAGGATATCATTTTTTTTCTTACTGCTGAGTAGTACTCCATTGTGTAGATGTACCACAGTTTGTTAATCCATTCTTCAGTTGAGGGGCATCTAGGTTGTTTCCAGGTTCTTGCTATTAGGAATAATGCTGCTATGAACACAGTTTAGATAATGTCATTGGAGTGCAAATGCGCATCTTTAGGGTATACACCCAGAAGTGGTATGGCTGGGTCCTTGGGGAAATTGATTCTCAGTTTTCTGAGAAATTGCCATACTGTATTCCAGAGTGGCTGAACAAGCTTACACTCCCAATAACAATGAAGGAGTGTTCCCCTTGCTCTGCATCTTCTCCAACATAGACTGTTATCTGTGTCTTTTATCTTAGTCAATCTGACAGGTGTCAGATGGTATCTCAAAGTTGTTTTGATTTGCATTTCTCTGATGGTTAAAGGTGATGAGCTGTTTTTCAAGTGCATTTCAGCCATTTGTAATTCTTCTGCTAAGAATTCTGTTTTTAGATCTGAACCACATTTTTTGATTGGGTTATTCAAGGTTTTGGGCTCTAGATTCTTGATTTTTTTTTTTATATACTTTAGAGTTCAATCCTAAATCACTTGTAGGGTTGGTGAAAATCTTTTCCCATTCTGTAGGCTGTCATTTAGTCCTATTGACAGTGTCCTTGTCTTTAAAGAAGCTTCTTAGCTTCAACAGACCTCATTTATTTATTTTTGATCTTAGTGTCTGTGCCACTGGAGTTATATTTAGGAAGTGGTCACCTGTGCCAATTCTTAGAACTGTGCTTCCCACTTTCTTTTCTATCAAGTTGAAAGTGGCTGGTTTTATGTTGAGGTCATTGATCCACTTGGATTTGAGTTTTGTGCAGGTTGTCAGGCTAGGATCTATTTGCATTTTCCTACACTCTACCATCCAAGTTTGCCAACACCATTTGTTAAAGATACTTTTTTCCGTTGAATATTTTGGGTCACTTACACCTGTCAGAATGGCTAAGATCAAAAACACAGGTGACAGTCTATGCTGGAAAGCATGTGCATCAATGCGAGCACTCTTCCATTGTTGATGGGAGTGTAAACTTGTATAACCACTCTGGAAAGCAGTATGGAAGTTCCTCAGACAACCAGAAATCAACCCTCCTAAGTGATCCAGGAATACCATTATTTGGCATATACCCAAAGGACGCACATTCATACTTCAAAGACATTAATTCAACTATGTTCCTAGCAGCATTATGTGTAATAGCCAGAACCTGGAAACAACCTAGATGCCCCTCAACTGAAGAATGGATTAACAACTGTGGTATAGCTACACAATGAAGTACTACTCAGCAATAAAAAATAAAATAACATTCTAAAATTTTTAGGCAAATGGATAGTTTTGGAGATTATTCTCCTGAGTGAGGGAGCACAGGTCCAGAAAGACAGGCATGGGATATACTCACCCATTTAGACAAAAAGAAGAGAATATTTAGGCTGTAAACCAAAACCCCTGAACCGCTTGGAATCAGAAGCAACTTAAGAGAGATACCCAGCAGTCCCCCACAGGAAGAGAAAATAAAGATATCTTGAATAAAATGAGATCATCATGGGTAGCAACCAGTGAGATGCGGGAGCAAATCATGAGAGGACATGGTTGATTGAGAGAAGCATTAAGAGGGAGAAAAAAGTGATGGATATCTTGAGAGAGGGAGCCACAGTGGGTTTGGAAAGAGGCCTGGTGCAAGAACCCACAGGATGTCTCTGGCTAGAACTCCAACCAATAGTGGAGGGGGATGCCTAAACAGGACTTCCTCTTTAATCAAATGAATGACCACCCTAAGTGTTGTTATAGAATCTTCATCAGCAATAAATATAGGTGGAAACAGAGATCCATAAGTTCCTGGTCCAGTTGGAGGGTGGGCGGAGGGAGGAAGGGAGGGAAAGGGAGAAAGAGAGAGAGAGAGAGAGAGAGAGAGAGAGAGAGAGAGAGTATGAACAAAGGGATAAGGATCATGAGGAGAAGAAGCACAGAAATGGCTGACCAGAGCTACTTGGAGCTCACTGAATTAGAAACATCTGCTGAGAAACATTCAGGGAAAGGGACTAAATCCTCCAAATGTAGATGACTGTCAATGGCATGAGGAATTTGTGGAGAGAGTAGGATCAGACTATGTTCCTGTGCATGAACTGGTATTTCGGAGCCCATTCCCTATAGAGAAACACCTAACCCAGCCTTCATACTGGGATAAGGGACTTGGGCCTACTTCATGATATGTCAAGATATGCCAGACTGAACTGACCAACCTTGGGATTCCTTGTCTTCCTTGGGGAATGGGTGGGAAGATAAGAAGAGGGGAGGCTGAGGGAGGAATGGGATAGACTGGGAGGAGGGAAGGGGGCCAGCAGAAATATACAAGGAAAAAAATCCTTTTAAATAAATAAGAAATGCGAAAAATAAAATACTTTCAAAATTAAAAAGTATTTTATTTATGTAGTTTTTCACATATAACATCCTGACTCTCTTCTCTCCTCCATGTCTCTCTTCACCTACCCCCTCTGCATTCATTCTTCCTGTATTTCCCAACAGAAATGGGCAGGCTTTTAAGGGATATCAACCAAACACCACACATGAAGTTTCCATAAAATTAGGAACTCCTCATATTAAGGCTGGGTGAGACAACCCAGTAGAATGGAAAGGGTCTCCAGAGCAGGCAGAAGCATGAGAAAGAGCTTTTCATGCTTCACTCAAATCTGTTACGAGTCCCACAGAAACACCAAGCTATACAACTCTAACATAGATTCAGAGGACCTACGTTAGAATCATGTAGGATCTCCATTATTATTGGTTCAGTGTCACTGAGCCCCTGTGAGTCCAAGTTTGTTGATATTGTGGATTTTCTGGTGGCTTTTTTAACTTTAACTTTATTGCTTCTACAATCCTTCCTCCCTTTCTTATGTAAGATTAATTGTGTTCCGCTTCAAGGTTGCTGATTGGCGCCTCTCTGATGGTGGGTATCCAAGACTCCTATTAGTAAACATAGCAGAATATCATTAGAAATCCAGCATATAAACATACTGAAAAAAAAAACCCAATGCATTATATACAAAACAGGACTTTGACAAACATTAACACTCCTCCATTATAAAAGCTCTGGAAAGATTGGGAATACAAAAGAATTACCTCAGCACAATAGAAAATTTTTACAGCAAGTCCATAGCCTACATCAGATTAAACAGAGAGAAACTCAAATGCATTCCACTAAAATAGGGAACAAAATGAGGCTTTCCACTCATTTTGATTAGGTAAAGTACTTGAAAATACAACTGAAGCAATAGGACAACTAAAAGAGTTTAATGGGCAACAAATTGGAAAGGAAAAAGTCAAAATATCTTTATTTGTAGATGCTACAGTATGCATAAGTGATTCCAAAAATTCTACGAGTAAACTCAACATATATTTTAAACCCAATATTTAATAAGAATTTACAATATTTTATTACTTTTTCAGGGCATTCCTCTTTTCTAATCTTGAATTCACACCAATCAATGATAGCTTTTTCATTTGATTCTTTTCCTCATTGTTTTACAAATTCACATGTACCTGTATAATTTTTAATTGAGCCCTAATGGTAAAATCTCTTTAGTGCTATCATCATTCAACCTTTGCAAATAAATCATGTAACAATACATCTATTTCAAATAATAGAAGAAAGCATGAATGTTAGGGAAAAGATAAGTTTTCATGTTGATAAAAAGACATTTCTCATGATCTTATAACTGATAGTCACCTTGAGATGACATAGACCATAAATCTCATAAATGATGTAGCCTCCCTACAGCCCACAGCAATAACTGTTCTAATTTAAAGTTGTTATTTCAGTTTTTAAAGGAAAGCTTGCATTAGGTGTGACAGAAAGAACGTAAAAGAAGAGATAGAGACAGAATCTTCTAAAAGTATAAATAGGGGCACTTAAAACAAGATCTCAAGGAATGTACTTCTCTTAGGAAGACGCAATGCTACTGATGTTAAGTTATGTTAAATAGAAATGATGTCAAGTAGAAATACATATGAAGGTTAAAATTTTTTCTTAAGTTTTATTTCAAAGGAACAGAAAAATAACTATATTTGGTTTCAGAGAACTAAGCAGAGGAGAATATGCGAGAAAATACTGTGCAAAATTAATTAAAGAAATCTTTGTGGTCAATGAGTTGGAGGGTAACCATAGGACCAAAACAAGCTATGAAAAATACTTTTATAACATTAAATATGACACACACATTTAAATGATAACATGAAGGTGATGATAGATACAATGAAGGACACACAATAGAAATGGTAGAAGCAATGATGATGAGCTCAGTTTAGGAAATAAATTCTGTGCCAAGATGGAAATGATTCAATAACAAAAGAAACTCGGTATGTGTGTGCCCTGCATTAGCTCTTGACCACATGGTGGGAAGTACTCCAGCGAAGTACCCACCCCACTCCCACAGATGCAGTGGGTAGATAGAAGCCCATGAGACTGTTTATGGAAATTATCAACTCACAAAGAATAGAACAGACAAGATGATGCAGAAGCATGACTTTAAAAAAGAGCTCTTTATCATTGACCCACAGAAAAGTTACTACTATTGAGATACTAATAGTTAAGAGGTATTGCAAATACCTAGAATAAATAATTAAAACATTATTTCTATAACTGAAGAAGAATTATTGTTTGAGAAATCTGCTAATCATTTAGAAAATGTTAAGAATCCTGTCATAAATTTCACAGATCAGCAGGAAATCAACAAATGTAATTGATGTTAATTTGCTTCTACAATGAACTTGCAAAATAACTTAAAATGACTCAGCATTTGCTACTAAGTCAGAAGACTTGAGGTCAATCCCCAGAACCAACATGAATGAATGAGAGAAAAATTACCTCATGTTATCTTTGGCCTCCACATATACACTATAGCGTCCATGCATAAGCACACATATAGTCATTAGTAAAAAATAAATAAATAAATAAATAAATAAATAAATAAATAAATAAAATTTGTTTTGGTATTTCTACTTCTGTTCTAAGTAGAGTTCTTCAGTAGGTACTCCTATTAAAGTGAGAAGAGTTTGAATAGTTATCTCATTGACATCTTTTTCATACATGCTTGACATTGAGATAATCTTTGGTTTTCAGATGAACAACTAAGGCTGAGGTTAACTGAGTAAATTCAAGTAATATGTTTCATTCTTGGAGTGCTAGATTATGAGTATTAGATTTACTATGTAACTTGATACTAGGTATCACCTACTCTCTTGCTAAAGAATTTTCTGTCTCAGAAAATGTGAACTCCATTATTCACACATAGAAGGCATGGAAAACTCAGATCCTCAGAAATAATACATCATTCTATGCATTCATCTATGAAAGTAAAGGAGGAATCCCTTCAAAATCAATGTTAATATTTCTTTTTTTTTAAATTTTTGCAGCCAATACTTTTATTGATTTATAAAAACTCACAGATAAATGATGAGAAAAAGGATTTGAACACCACTTTCAACACTTTAAAATAACCTTTAGTTTAAACACAATTACAGAGTTGAAAAGAATCAATGATTTAACTGTATCAAAACACATCCATCACTCTTTTATCTATCAGTATTTTAAGAACATTCTCTGCTGTTTGTTGGTGATGAAGGCATTAAATTATGACTGACAATTGCATTTTCTTATGAAGTTTGTCCAATATGAGAAAAGAATTTGCTTTTATTATTATTATTATGAACAAAGATGTCACACTTTCTATCCTTGTATATCCTTATTCAAGGTCCCTTCCCCCTCCCACCACATCAGGTCATTCTCTCTTCTCCACAACTCCCCATCCTACTCCTGGGTAGGCAGCAGGCGGTCCCAAGGTCCCACTGTCCCAGTATTGCTTAGTTCAGCCTCCACTCCGGGCAGATCCAGTTTTCTCCCCCAACCTCAACACTGAGTCAGGTGTTCCTCTAGTGGGAACAAAATCGATGTTAATATTTCAATGTGGTATGATTAACCTAAAATCATTGTTAGTCCTTCTAACCCTGTGACGAATATGAAGAACATCAGGAATATTATCTGGGAAAGGAAATGTAATGCACTTAGTAAAAGATTAGAATTGCTATGCTACTTTTTGTTCTTATTCCTAGAATATTGGGTTTCAGAAATATATTTATCCTATACTATCAAATTCTATAATATGCCTTACATGTTCTACAAAGAGTTATAAAATAGAAGATCCCAGAGAAATTGAAACAATAATATTACTGCTTTCAGTGAACTCAGGAAGAATTCTGAGTATTTTGAAGATCTCAAAGAACAGTTTGGAATGAGCATTTAGTAGCAGAGGTGAGTTAAAAATTAGGCTGTTTTCAGTTTCCCAGAGCAGGATCTTGAGGCACAGTAAACATATTCTTGCAAAGGTTTTAGTAGCAAAGGAATAAATACAAATTGCTCAACATATAAGGATTGATGTCCCAGCTATGGCTACTATGACTTCCAGAACATTTAGTGAGTTACTTTTATAGAGAGAATAACTAATTCAAAGACAAGTGCTTAATTGCAAGATTTCTAGTTTATATATTTTCTTGTGGTGTAGTAATAGCTAATTTCATGGTCTGCTTATATAATGCACATAAAATCTCTATTTAAATCCACAGTGCTCAGATATATCCAATTACTGTTTCCCTTACTTCTTGATTTATCAAAAACTGTTACAACAAATAAGAAAAAGAAAACTTTGCAACAAGAATATATGTTCAGAACATCAAAGTTGTGCAAAAGCAAGATAGCAAGATAAAAATCTTGTCAGAACCCAATGGCCACAAGATATGATAATAACTTTTACAGCTTTATAAGCCCAGGAATTAAGGAAGCATATGAGGTAATAAAATAATTACAGTTTATATGTCAAAAGTATATAGGAGTAATCTAAAAGGTATCAGAGTGACCAAAACAGGCACAAGTTGAGTGATGAAAAAAATAATTTTGGCTTAAATTATAATAATATTTGGGTTGGAAGAGTTTGGGTTGAATTCAAAGCATAAAACAAATATTTATATATTAAATAGGAATAAATAAGTAAATTAATAATAGAAAGTAATAAACTAATAATTGAGAAATTATTAAAATGATGTATCTGTTCTGACTAAGAACATATCTTTGTACTTCTAGGGGGAAGACATAGTGGCAGGGAAACCTGAAAATCCCAACTTGTGTGCAAGACAATATCAACTCTGTCATATCACACTGGTAGTTCCTTGCATTGATATGATGCGATATCATTCTTTGATTGATGTGGCTAGCTTCATTGGCTCCTTTGCAGTTAGTTGTTCAGTAATGAAAAATGCAACAAACACCAAAGGATGTTTCTTCTAAGAATATATATAGCTAGCAAGATCAGAATCAAGGACATCTGGAAAATTTCCCCATCAAGAAAGAGCCCAAGGAACACAGAGAACAAACAAACCACAGTACACTGGAGGGAAATTAGAGCACTAACAATTAAAAGGCACCAATTCTGATTGCCACAAGTGCTCGTGTGCCATCCAATGTGAAATGTCAGTAAAAGCAGCAGTGGCAAAGTAGTTATGAGACCTCTTATCTAAAAGGATGCTAAGTGAATAGTTTATATTAAATAAAGAGTATTGGCTGCCAATGGCATTTTTCACAGAAATATAGACATTTAAAAAGTTATCTTCATTCAAAGCATTACCATCCTTGAAGTTCTGTTGAATTGAACATAACATTTATTTTTATGAGATTGTCTTTAATGATAAATATTTATGCTTGCATCTTGGAAGCAGATTTAAAGTGAAATTATTCCATATACACTCAACTTTATCATAGTGATGTGTAGGGAGCTGTGTTGTACCATGCCCTAAAGGTGGTGCTGGTTTCAGCCTTCTACCTTCCTGATGGGATGGTGAGTGCTCTCGGGAGTAAACAACTCCTTATTGGCTGTAGGTGAGGATGGTGGCTTGTTTCCATGCCTCAGGACCTATGAGCAATGTCCACATGACTTACCGGGATTGGAGGCCCAGAGGGTATTTAGCCACGAGCAGACTTCCCCCCGGGGTCTTTCGTGAGAGAGTGGTCATTCGTCTAAGAGTGAGTGAGTGGGTTGTTCCTTATTCGCCATACGTCTGAGAGTGAGAGTGAGAGTGAGTGAGTGAAAGACAAGATATTTGAAAGGCCCGAATAAACTGCAAAGAGAAGGATCTGGTGTTGCATGTTCCTTGCTGGTAAGGCTGCGTGCAACAAGTGGCACTGAAATCCAGGAAGATAAGAACTAAACTCGCGCCAACGAATGACAGGATTCAGAACTCTCTGCGGTCGGGGGGGGGAGGTGCACTGGTAAGTCCCAGGTAAGTTGGGATCTGCAGTTAGAGAAGGGTAGCTCCGGCCTATAGATGAGGTGGAGAAGAGGGAGCGCATCAACAAGTGAGGGTAACCTCTTGGCGCTAGCGGGTAGCTCCAACCTGTAGGTAAAGGCGGAGAAGAGGGAGCTCACTGACGAGTGAGTGTAACCTCTTGCAGCTGTGGACACACGGCAACCTTAAGCTCAAAGTAAAAGTAACAGCAGTTGCAAACTTGAGCTCAAAAGTAAAAGTAAAAGCATTAGCAAAGCTGGGGCTGTTTGGTAAAGGCTCTGAGAAACTTTTAAAGTTACGAAGGAAGAGTAAGAAAGCCCTTTAAGAAAGGAAAATAGGAAATAAAGGATAAAAGCCACGTGAAGATGGCAGATAAACAGAGAGTCTGGACAACGGTTTTTGTGTTTACTTTTAATTTTTTGACTTTTGGGGAGCTAATTGCAGAAAGACAATTGACTGCTAAGGCTGCTAAGTTAAACAAATGCAAGTACTTTGAAGATGTTTTGACTTTGAAGTCTTTTTGTAAGAATATGTTACTTGGGAAAGGAGTTTCTGGTTTTGTCTCCATGGAGGATCAAAACCTGTGGATTAGTTCTAGGCAGGTGTGGTTCCATTTGCCGAGGCCACCTGAAGCTGATAGGAGGTAATCTTGAAGATCAGCACTATGGTGAGGCAGTGGAAACTGGCAAGGCCGCCTTAGAAATGTTACAGGAGGAGAGATCAGAGGCAGACAGTGAAGGACAGAGTAAAAGGGGAGAGTTGTGCCCCGACCTTGATGATATAGAAACTCCTGAGTCTACAGACTCGGAGGAAGAGCTACTGTCGCTCATAGAACAGATAAAAAGAACAAAAATGAATGAATGAAATGAATGAATGAAATGAAAAGGAGGATCCAGATAGAGAAGAATGCTGCAGATTCCCAGCATGTCAAACCGTGCCTTCAGCTCCCCCTCCCTATGTGGAAGGTGGGAGTTGTGGTTTAGGGCATGCTTTCAGCCCAGGGGTATGGAAGGCAGTCAGAACAGATTTACGCTTAGCGTATCCAGTGTTTTGAGATGCACAAGGAATCAATAAAATCTTTGGCTGAGTCAGTACGGACTTACGGGATCACAGCCTCATTCACTGTAGCCCAGGTGGAGGCTTTTAACAGGCACCACATGACACCCAGTGATTTACAGCCATCCTAAATGAGAGTAGGTGAGCCTAAGTTGTTTATATTCCAACCACCTGGAGAATTTCCACTTGAGTGCTCTGCCTTGGGCATATGTTTGAGCCTGAGGCACTCAATTAGCGGCATTTGGCATTCTCCCTGCACGAATGACCCAGCAGTCTTGTAGGTCTAGTCAGCATGTCTTTAAATCTCCAAGCCTGAGAGGCCAGTGTACTTGAATAATCTTTCTGCCAATGTAGCACATGCCCTGGAAACAATATGGCAATTTTACCTGTGCTATGAATACACCCAAGGTTTCCCCAAATAAGAGCATCGAGCATTTTCCCACAGCTGTTGCTGACCCTGATGGTGCAAATAAGTGCTTGCCATAATCGCAGCCATTTCATTGGCTGCCATAGAAGCCACGAGCCATATCGTGCAGACTGCGTAAACTTTGAATGCGATCTTGGCTAATGCAGTACAGGCTCTAGACATACAAAAGAATCTTATTGCCTAGTTAAAAACCATAATTGATGGTTATTAATCAAAGGATCGACCTTGTCCAAGAGTGGATTGATACTCTTTGGCAGCTGGCCTAGCTTGGCTGTGAATGGAAGTTTCCAGAATTATGTGGAACTAGTGTACAATATCAGAACATTATTCATGCGGCAAATCTGTCTAAACAGTTGTCAAGTTATCTTTTAGGAAATTGGATTGGTGAATTCGAAAACGTGATGGCCCAGCTGAGAGTGACCATGGTGATCGTGAATTCTACCAGAGTGAATGCCGGACCTGGCAGAAGGACTGGCGTCCTGGTTCTCTGCCACTGTGGATCACCAGAAAGAGTGGGTGGGAATGGGAGCTCTGGCGAGCCTGATGGTGCTGATATTCCTAGTTTGCCCGTGGTGCATTTGCCATGTTAGGTTCCTTCAGTGTCACAATGCAGCCATGGTTGTCCAAGCATTTTCAGCCATTGGAGTCGGTCAGTCCCCCTAAGTTTGCTTGGCCTCCTTAAAGGAGAAGCCTTAAGAATGTTTTGCAGGATGCGAGGCTTAGCACTGCACATGAGTACTCTGGCTTATGGGAACTCATGAGGAGTATGTCTGGTTGCACACAGGTTGACACCCAACTGCCTGCCTCTGTGAAAAGGGTGTTGGATGGGTCAGGGATGGTCTGGGTGGATGACACCCGGAGCGATACCTGTACATGTTCCTTTTGCACTTCAGAGACTAGACCTCTGCTTCTG
>PVIH01020901.1:0-31154 GCA_004025045.1 Sigmodon hispidus | reverse complement strand
TGGCTAAATACCCTCTGGGCCTCCAACCCCAGTAAGCTACGTGGACATCGCCCATAGGTCCTAGGACGCAGGAAGCAAGCCATCATCCTCGCCTACAGCCAAAAAAGGAGTTGTTTACTCCCAAGAGCACTAGCCCTTGGGAGGGCTGAAGGCGGAAACCGGCGCCATCTTTAGGGCGCGGTACAATGCTCCCTACATTGCTTGAGCTTTCTTTTCTTCCAATTGAGATTTTCATTCCTTCAGTTTCCTCCTCAAAGCCTATTCAACATGAAACTCTACCTTTCTCACATGCTAATAGTACAAATTATGATATTCTCATTTTTAAAAAAGGAAAATAAATGAGACATTTCTGATCTGAAATTCTGGCTCTGTGCAAATGAGCAAATTGTTAGCCCTTTTTAAGGGGAATGTCAAAATGAGCTTGATAATATGTTTTAGACAGTCCAAATTGTTCAAGTATTGGCCTTTTCTACAATAAAAGATATTCTTAAACCTATTGCCAATACCATGCTTATAATACAAGATATATTAAGCTAGAAAACAAAACTTTGGTATTTGTCTCATATTAGATCCCACTATAAATTACTAAGGATATTAGACAGAGAAAATGAAATAACTGACACCATTATACTTGGAGCTATCTTTGACTTGCTAGAACAAGCTAGAATATTGTACCAGGAATTACATTTATCCCTTCAAAATTTACATAAATTACTCCTAGAGTCACCAATTTCTCAGTGGAAACATCTATCCAGAAACTAGTGCAATGCTGCCCCCTAGGGTTCCTAGACAGAGTGGAGGTTAACCTATGAGGCTTGATACCTAATGTTATATAGCAGATGGATGTGACAAAATATTCTCCATTTGATAATTTGAAATATGTGCATGTAATAATTGACACCACTCCTAGGTACATGTATACATTAGAATGGCCGAGAGAAAAAGATTTCAATGTTATAAAGGCAATTAAGTTACCCGTGCTAGTCATGGAAGTACCCTGGGACATTAACACTGACAGTGTCCCTTCTTATGTTTCATGACAGCTTAATAAGTTCTTGGGTTTCACACAAAAGGAATATCTTACAACCCACATGGATAATCCCATATAGAGAGAGCTAATACAACCCCTTAAGTAGCCCATGGCAAAGGCATTATCACCAGAAGTTAATGTAGGTTATAGTCTGGCTCTGTTGGAAGTTCTTTTTCACAATAATCCTCAGCTTTGATAAGCTGGATTGAGTCCAATGTATCAACACTCATCATATTTTCCTAGGGATCTACCACAGCCACTTGTCGAGTATAGAGTTCCCATTTTTTTTCAAGTGGGAGTCACCTGCTTCCTTGCTAACATGAGGGTGAGAGTATGCTTGTGTTTTTCACATGGGTGCTACAACACCAATATGGGTACCCTGCATAGATGTTCCTAAACCAATGAAACCCCAATAGGTAATGTGTTTTTTTTCCTTGATATACTGATTAAATACCTCTGCCATTACTATTGCTATACTGCTAGCAAGGGGAGGAAAAGTAGCATTAGTCCTGTCCATGGAAAAATGCCTAGAATAGATTAGCAACATAAACAAAGAGGCACAATATTAATCAGAGAAAAATATAATAAACTAAAATACTAATTTTTAAGAGGAAATTATTTTTTAATTAGCTGATGTGCATTTTTTAGCATAGGAAATTGATTTAATTTTAATCCTGATACTTGTGGAGTTTCCATGAGGATCAAGGATTCAAGAATATCCTTGGCTAAATATCAATTTCTAGGTTAGCCTTGGCTACATGAGTTACTGCCTCAAAAAAATAAAAGGAGAAATGAGTCTATACACAGCCTTTCAGGAAAAATTGCTTTGCTCTTCCTGTTCCTGTCTGATCAGGGTCCTTGGCATCCCTTGGCTTCCAGCTGTTTGGCTTTCTTCTAAGTGTTTTATTTTATTATTTTAACTGGTAGGTCTCTTGTGCAATTTTCTGGGGTTTTTTAATGATAGTTTTTTTTCTTGTTTTTTTATTATTAGTAAAGTCTCATTCTTTTATCCATGTATCCCCTTGTTCAAATGCCCTTCCCCTCTCACCCCTACAACTCACTCTTCTCCCCATCTCCTTATCTCCTCCCCGGCAAGGACAGGAGGTCCCAAGGTCCCAAGGTGGCTTAGATCAGCATCCACTCCAGGCACATCCACTTTCCTCATCCCCACATCAAGACTGGCTCAAGTGTTCCTCTGGAGGGAATGGGCTCCAAAGTGCCAGTTCAAGGTGCTTCAGATCCCAAGCTGATCAGTGTTTGTGGTTTGCAGCTTGGACATGCTTTGCTTTTTGTTTAAAGTTCACTAATGAGCGAATACATCCCCTGCTTATCTTTCTAGGATTGTGAAACTTTGCTCATGAGGATATTCTCCATATCCATCCATTTGCCTGCAAATTATAGAATATCATTGTTTCTTACTGCTGAGTAGTAATCCATTGTGTAGATGTACTACAGCTTGTTAAACCATTCCTCACTTGAGGGGCAACTAGGTTGTTTCTAGGTTCTTTTTTTTCTCTTTCTTTTTTTATTATGAATAAAGTCACATTTTCTATCCATGTATATCCTTATTCAAGGTCTTTCCCCCCTCCTACCCCCTCCAGTCACTCTCTCTTCTCCACATCTCCCCATCTCCTCCCCAGCATGGGCAGTAGGTCCCAAGGTACCAATATTGCTCAGTTCAGCATCCACTCCTGGCAGATACAGTTATATCACCCCAACATCAAGATTGAGTCAGGTGTTCCTCTAGAGGGGAGTGAGATCCAAGGTGCTTCTCCCAGGTGTTTCAGATTCAAAGCTGTTCAGGGGTTATGATTTCCAGCTTGGACATGCTTTGCTTTTTTGTGTTGTTTAGAGTCCACTAATAAGTGAGTACATCCCCTGTTTATCTTTCTGGGTTTGAGATACGTCACTCAGGAGGATATTCTCCAAATCCATCCATTTGCCTGAAAATTTTGGGATGACTGGTGTGCACTTTTACATCCCAATTTGATTTGCAATGCCTAAAATGTATATGCTAAAAGCAGCCACACACATGCCTCTTTCTTCTCTCAGGCCTTACCATGCTGAAGACTTTGGTCACATCAATGTCTTGGAATTTTTAGACAACATTTTCAAGTAGGGTTTGACAGACTTGATATAAACAATAAACAATATTGTGTTGTTGTTGTTATTTTTAGTCTCCAAAGCTGGCTAGTTGAATAGAGAAATAGAACAGTGTGACCCTGTGGTGTTGGAGGCTGAGTGGGAGTCATGCAGCTTGAAAAAGCAAGGATCCCAGGTACGCTGCAGAGTGGGAGGTGAGCAAGTTCCAGCCCCTGGACCTCCTGAGGACCTCATCACCAAGGCCAGAGCCACAGTCCTGGCATTGACCTCAAGGACAGCCCTGCCCTGTACTATGGCTCAGAGAAGCCTTGCCCAGCAATTCCAGGGGTCACATCACAGATGCCCAGGGCCTGCCTTCAAGCCAGGCTGTGTCATCACAGATGTGATGGACATCTCTCTGAACAGCATGATCCCATGAAGTCCAAGGCAGAGTGGGAGTCAAGCAGCTTCGGACAGCGAGAATCCCATGATCTGACCAGAGTCAGAAATTGTGCAGACTCCATATCCCAGAGCAGACAGGAGACACACACCCCCTATTGCCACAATGGACTAACATTTCACTAAGACATGACTAAGAGTGAACCAAGGAAGCAATGGGCAGCCACCAGTACAAGAATACACATATAACAAGATAAAGAACAACAGGGCACCACCAGCAGAAGCTGATGTCTCTACAACATCAAGACCTGAACAGAGCAATGAAGAGGAAACAGAAGGAAACAACAATACAAACACCCTTAAGAAGATCATAGAATCCTTATTATAGGATATGAAAAAGTCACTTAAAGAAATAGAAGAAAAAAACAAATAAAAAATTGGAAGAGATGAACAAATCCTTGAATGAAAAACAAGAAACAGAAATCCAACAAATGAAAGAATTATTCCAAGACATAAAAATTGAAATAGAAACAATAAAGAAGGAACAAAATGAAGCAAAGATTGAAATAGAGAATCTAATGAAACGATCTGGAACTACAGACATAAGCAACAAAATCTAAGAGAGGGAAGAGAGAATCTCTGGAGTGGAAGACTCAATAGTTGAAATAGGTAAATCACTCAACACAAAACATCAAACCAAAAAACCCTAACACAAAACATTCAGAAAATTTGGGACACCATGAAAAGATCAAACCTGATAATAATAGGAATAGTAAAAAGAGAAGAATACCAGCTCAAAGGCACAGATAATGTATTCAATGAAATCATAGAAGAAGACTCTCCCAATCTAAAGAAAGAAATGCCTATAAAGATACAAGAAGCTTACAGGATACCAAATAGAATAATAGACCCCCCCCAAAAAAGTCTGCTCACCATATAATAATAAAGCCAAAAAACATACAGAACAGAGAAAAATATTAAGAGCATCAAAAGAAAAGAGCCACCTTACCTATAAAGGCAAACCAACCAGAATAATGCCAGACTATTCAGTGAAAATAATGAAATAAAGAAGATCCGGGTCAGAAGTGATACAGATACTAAAAGAGTATGGCTGCCAACCCAGACTACTATACCCAACAAAACTATCAATCACCATATATGGAGTAAACAAGACATTTCACAACAAAAAAAAAAAGTTGAAAAAATACCTATCCACAAATCCAGCATTACAGAAAGCACTTGAGGAAAAATTCTGACCTAAGAAACCCAGATACACCCATGAAACCCTAAATAATCAATGATCCCACAGAAGAAAACCCCTAAGGAAAAAAATACACACAAACTATCACCAAAATAACAGGAAGTAACAATCAGTAGTCTTTAATATCCCTCAACATCAATGGATTAATTAACAACATTAATGCACCTATAAAAAGACACACCCTAAAAGGATGGACACAAAAAGAACAGCCAACTTTCTGCAGCATACAAAAACAGATCTCAACCCCAAAGACAAACACAGGCTCAGAGTAAAGGGTTGGGAAACGACGTTTTAATCAAATGGTCCCAAAAAACAAACTGGTGTTGCTATCCTAATATCCAACAAAGTAGACTTCAAACTAAAATTAATCAAAAGAGACCAGCATGAACAATATTTGTGTCAGGAAAAATAAATTAACATGAGGTCTCATCCCTGAATATTTATGCTCCTAATATAAGAGCACCTTCATTTGTAAAAGAGACACTAATAAAGCATAAACCTCACATCAAATATCACACTCTAATAGTGGGAGACATCAGTACCACACTTTCACCATTGGATAGATCAGCTAGACAAAGACTCAACAAAGAAATAAGGGGTTTACGAGATGCTATGATGCAAAAGGACTTAATAGATATTTACAGAAGCTTTAATCTGAACACAAAGGAATATGCATATTTCTCAGCACCCCATGGAACTTTCCCTAAAATTGACCACATAATTTCTCATAAGACAAATATCAATAGATACAAAAAAAATGGGAATAACCCCTTGCATCATACCAGACCACCATGGCCTAAAGTTAGAAATCAACAACACCAAAAAGCACAGAACGTTTACAAACACATGGAAACTGAACATCTCTACATTAAATCACTTCTGGGTCAGGAAAGAAGTTAAGAAAAAAATCAAAGACTTTCTGGAATTTAATGAAAATGAATCCACAACATACTGAAACTTATGGACACAATAAAAGCCGTGTTAAGAGGAAAATTTATAGCACTAGATGACTATATAAAAAAAAAACACAAGAGAAAGCACACACAAGAGACCTAACAACTCAGCTGAAGGCCTTAGAACAATTACAAGCAAACTCACCTAGAAAGAGTAGATGGAAGGATATAATCAAACATAGGGCTGACATCACTGCAATAGAAACAATGAGAACAATACAAAGAATCAATAAATCAAAAAGATGGTTCTTTAAGAAAATCAACAAGATAGACAAAGCCTTATGCAAACTGACCAAATACAGAGAGGGAGTGTTCAAAGTAACAGAATCATAAGTGAAAGGGGGACATAAAAAGAGATGCCCAGGAAACTCAGAGACTTATCATGTCACACTCTGCTAAAATGGAAAACCTAAAAGATATGGACAACTATCTGGACAAGTATCAATGACCAAAATTAAATCAAGAACAGATTAAAGACCTAATAGACCTACAACACCAAGAGAAATTAAAACTGATATTAAAAGTCTCCAAAATAAAAAAGACTCAGGTCCAGAGGGTTTTACTGCAGAATTCTACCAGACATTCAAAGAAGAATTAATTCCAGTACTCAACAAACTATTCTATACAGTGGATACTGAAGGAATGCTGCCAAATTGTATGGATCATTTTGTATTTGTTCCAAATATTTTGCTTTTTTATGTAAAGTTTGATATTGATTATCAAAAAGCAAGTAAAGAAAGAGAAAGGGACTGGCCTCCCATAACATAACATATGTCTAAGATAATATGTATAGTGATGCAAAATGAAATCTGTAATTGCCATATGTTGTACATATTTCTACTTCAGTTTAAAACATTTTGCACATTAATACAATATTAAACATATTGTTGTCATTTCCACTATACAATTTGTACCTGTTTAATTATACTAATCACAAGTTATATATGTTTGTATATATATATGTATTCTATTTCTATTTAAAATGTTTTATATACCTTTGTATATATTTTATACAATAATATATATTAAGATACTATTGTCATTTTGCATTATACATTTACCTTTGTTTAATATTAATATTATTGCCATCCTCAAAGTCATTGTTCAAAAACTATAGACTCACTTTTTTCCCAGCATAATGTTTTTATTTATTATTTGGTTATTTTACATCATGCACTCTATCAAATTCAGTTATCAGTCCTCTCAGTTTCATACACACTCTTATGATCTGTCCATTTACAAAAAAAGCTCATTCATACTGCTCATTTACTTACTGGAGTATAATTAAACTCCCTGTGGCCGCTCAACTAAAGAATGAATTAAGGGGGCTGGAGAGATGGCTCAGCAGTTAAGAGCACCATCTGCTCTTCCAGAGGACCCGGGTTTGATTCCCAGCACCAACATGGCAGCTAACAACTGTCTGTAGTTCCAGTTCCAGGCAAACACCAAGGCAAATAAATAAATAAATAAATTTTAAAAAAAGAATGAATTAAAATAATATGATATACTTACAAAATGAAGTACTACTAAGCATTAAAAATATGACAACCTAAAATTCGCAGGCAAGTGGATGGATTTGGAGAGTATCATTCTGGATGAGTTAAAACAGGTCCAGAAAGATAGTATGTACTCACTCATAAGTGGGTTTTAGACATAAAGCAAAACCAGGCTGCAAACCACAACATCTGAACATCTAGATAACAGAAAGAATTTAAGAGAGACATCAAGAAATATTTCTGGGAAGGGAAAATAGAGAAAAAGTTCCTGAGTTAATTGGGATAATAACAGGAACAAGCAGGGGTTGATGGGTACAAACTATGAAAGAAGGAAACGGTTGAGTGATAAGAGCAACAGAGAGGAAGAACAAAAATAGATATCTTAATCTAGTTAGGTAGTGTAGGGTTTGAAAGAAACCTGGTGCTTAGAAATCCTCCAAGAATTCACAAGATGACCCTAGTTATGAATCCAAGCAATAATAGAGAGGGAGCCTAAACAAGACTTCTCCCGAAATCAAATAAATGATGACCCTAATTGTCATTATTCAAACTTCATCCTGTAATGGAAGAGACAGATGTAGAGATCCATGGCTAAGCACCAGGTATAGCTTCTGATCCAGCTGAAATTAGAGAGGGTGGGGGGAGAGAGTGGGGAAGGGAGTGAAAGAGAGAGAGTGGGAGTGAGGGACAGAGGGAGGGAGAGAGAGGAGGAAGAGAGTATATGAGCAAAGGGATCAGAATCATAAGGAGGAGAACCACAGAGATGGCTGACCAGAGATATTGAGAGCTCACCACTAGGAAACAATCGCTGAGGAACATTCATGGAAAGGAACTAAACCCTCCAAAAGCAGATGACAGTCAAAGGGCATGGGCAGTTTGTGGAGACTCTCACAAAGATGGATGACTGGAGCTATTGATTCTGAAAGAACTACTGAGGAAACTTCATGAAAAAGATCTAAACTCTCTGAAAGTCAAACAGTTTGGGCAATTCATGGAGCCTTTTGCAGTAGTATTAGAGTATACTCCTGGGTCATGAACTGACAACTTGGAGCCCATTCCCTACAGAAGAACATCTAACTCGGCCTCAGTACTAAGATGAGAGACTTGGACATACCTCAACTGTATATGCCACACTGAAATGACTCACCTTGGGATTTCTTGTCCTTGAGGAATGGATGGGAGAATGGATTAGGGAGAGGCTCAGAGTAGACTGGGTGGGATTGGGAAAAGAAAAGGGAAGGAAATCAGTGATAGATATAAAAAAAATTTTTAAATGAAAATGAAAAAGTAAAGAAAACAACTTTTGGATCCCTATTTCTGCCCATTGGTGCCACATACAAAGGCAGGCAGGGAATATTTCTGCAGGCTGGTATTCCCCTTAACATCCCACTCTGTTAGACCATGCAATTTACAAGACCCACCACATTCCCCAAATCTACTCATTACACTGTGTCCTCAGCAGATCCCCAAGACACAGATTTGAACAGCTCATAATGAATCAGGAGGTGAGTAACACTTCACACAGTATAGACAGAGAACCCCATCTCCTAGACAAAGGTCATATTCTGATAAATTTTTCAGAAATGGAGACTTATAAATGTACAGGGTTCAGATAATACACAGTTTTAGTTGAAGTAATATAGAAAAAAATTACCAAAAGTGAAGAATTGTGAAGAGGGGAGAATTTAAACCACTATTTAGATGTCAATAGTCACATAAAGATATGAGTATAGGTTCTGATGAACTGAACACAGCTAGAAAATTGAAATTCATCATATATTTAACAGTGGCTTCTCATAATTATTTGTTAGCCAAAGTATATACAGTTTCCTGATGTTTAATTTGGGGTTATAATATACAGAATAAATTAGTCTTCATTCTACTGTAGTATGCATTTCATTAAATAGTAAGTTTGCAAGATAATTCAACCATGTCAAAATTTGATAAAATATTTAAATTTGTTTTTCTTCAGAGTATAACCATACAATAAATTGAAAGCAAGATGTATTAATGTAACATATCAAAGGCATCATATTCACACAGATACAAATAAAAATGTTTACCACAGGCTAAATTATGAAATGTTGAAAAAGTAAAGAATATTATTATACTCATTACTTTTTCTTTAATAAAAATAGACACAGAAAATAAATTTTATTAAAGATCAAGACTCTAACAGAGAACACAAATATTGATTCCATAAACACAGAAAAACAATAAACAAAAAGTCTGAAAATGCAACATAATATCTGACTTTTGGAAATGTGTTAAATGATTGTGAAGACTTTTGTGTAATTAAGAAATATATGGATTAAGCTGTAGTTTGGACTTTTCTTTTAGTATATGTTTTGTTCTTGATGCAATTAAGTGAGTTCTTATCTGGTTTGAACAAAATAATGTAACATTTTGGGGTAAAGATGCAACCTAGAAGCCCTGCACTGGAGGCCAAGACTGAAAAGGTTTCCATGGCAACCATGACCTTCCCCTTGGTGCTATGATAAACGGGGAGAAAAGTGACCCACACACTGAAGAACATCAACATGCTAAATGTCAAGAATTTGGCTTCATTGAATGTGTCAGGTAGGTTCATGGACAGATAGGCCATAGTGTAGCTCCCAAGTGCCAAGAAGCAGAGGTATCCCAGGACACAGTGGAAGGCAAGCTCTGAGCCTTTGTTGCACTTAATGATGATGTGCCCATGTTCAGAATGAACATCTAGCTCAATAAACGGAGGAGAGGTGCTCAACCATATTCCACAGAGCACTAGTTGAATGATTGTGCAGATGGGAATGATGAAATTAGGGGCCCTTGATATCATCAACCACCTCACCATTCTCCCTGGAACTGTGACCTTGAAGGCCAGAACGACAGTAAGAGTTTTGGCCAAGACTGTGGAAAGAGCCACTGTGAACAGAACTGCAAATGTGCTCTGCTGCAGGATACAGGTGGCTGTGTTGGGATGGCCAATGAAGAGCAAGGAACAGAGAAAGCAAAAGATCAGAGTAATGAGCAGGATGTAAGTGAGGACTCGATTGTTTGCCTTGACAATGGGAGTGTGATGATGTTTTACAAAGACACCAAGAACACCAGCAGTGAGTAGAGAGCATCCCAGAGCTATGCAAGAGAGTGCCATTCCCAAGGGGTCTTCATAGGCCAAAAAAGTCACTGATTTTTGTAGGCAGTAGTTCTGCTGTGTATTTGCATAGTGAGTTTCAGGACACTTCACACAATTATGAACATCTATTGAGAAATAAAAGGTTTTTAAGATTATGCAAATGTTTCCCTTTTATCCTGAGCCCTTCCCAAGTACCAAATGTTTGACATGGTACCTACAAATCTTCCCTTCATTTTCTCAGACAAAAGTAAATTAATCATCAATAGTGAAAATTCATAAATGATTTTAAATTATAATTCCCAAACTCATTCTGACTATTATCTTTCTTGAAACTTGATATTAACAATTCTACATTCTTCAGCTCTAGACTTAAATATGATTGTATTTTATTTGCAATATTTATTTATTTATTTATTCATATAGTCAAAATTTATTGAGTTGAATTGCAAAATCCTAATATATTCACAAGACAACCCCATAGAAAAATAAGTTAACATTTTTCATGTGAGTTTAGTAGCAGAAAATTGTGCTTCTCAAATTTAATAAATGAATGTTGTTTGCTACCACTGCTCAAAATTTATTCTGCATTTGTGATGTTTATTGAATTCTAAATTTTGTTCATTCTCTGAAAGCCCATACAGAAAAGAGAATTATTAGATTCTGGATAGTCTAAAAATTTACCTCTTTGAAACTGTTTATTGTTTAGTCATCACCATTAATAAAATAAGTTATTCAAAAGAGAAGTTAAAAAGACTTTTATTTTGCAGCTTGGACATGCTTTGCTTCTTGCTTTTTTGGTTAGAGTCCACTAATGAGTGAGTATATCCCCTGCTAATCTTTCTGAGTTTGTGATACCTTGCTTAGGAGAATATTCTCCAAATCCATCCATTTGCCTGCAAATTTTAGGATATCATTTTTTTTTCTTACTGATGAATAGTACTCCATTGTGTAGATGTACCACAGTTTGTTAATTCATTCTGCAGTTGAAGGGCATCTTGACTGTTTCCAGGTTCTTGCTATTACAAATAATGCTGCTATGAACACAGTTGAGCTAAAGCATACGGAGTGCGAATGTGCATCTTTAGGATATATGCCCAGTAATGGTATTGCTGGATCCTTGGGGAAATTGATTCCCAGTTTTCTGAGAAACCACTATACTACATTCCAGAGTGGCTGAACAAGCTTAGACTCACACCAACAATGGAGGAGTGTTCCTGTTGCTTCACAACCTCTCCAGTATGGGCTGACATCTGTGTCTTTTATCTTAGCCAATCTTACAGGTGTAAGGTGGTATCTCAAAGTTGTTTCGATTTGCATTTCTCTGTTGGCTATTGATGTTGAGCACTTTTTCAAGTGCCCTTCAGCTATTTGTAATTCTTCAAAGACCTTGGACTGGCACCTTGGATCCTACTCCCTCCTGAGGAAACCCTGACCCAGTCTTGATTGTGGGGTGAGGAATGTGGATCTGCCAGGAGTGGATGCTGAACTAAGCTATATTGAGACCTTAGCACCTCCTGCCCTTGCTGGGGAGGAGATAAAGAGATGTGGAGAAGAGAGAGTGACTGGAAGGGGTGGGAGAGGGAAGGGAGCTTGAACAAGGATATACACGGATAAAAAGTATGACTTTATTCATAATTTTAAAAAGACTTTTGGATTTTTCAACATAGAATTTTAATATAAGATGTATAGGGCTGGCTGTTCTAAGCTCACTCTGTAAAAATGGCTGTCCTTAAACTCATTCATAGTTCTATCTGTCTCTTCTACTTTAATGCTAGCATTAAGGAATCTGCACCCAATGCCTGATAATATAAAACATTTGTTTCAATTTAGCATGTGATAAATTATTTTATGTTAATTGATCAGTGATAATTTGTGATATTTGTCTAATTTGAAGATGTTATTATTAATGTCTGTAATTCATATTTTACTCTGTTAAAGCAATGTTTTCAATTTGATATTTTATTAAGAGTTTATTGAACCAATTACTGTGCTAGTGCCAAGGTTACTTTTTGTGCCAAAAAAAGATGGTTATTACAGGTGCCAAAACCTGATCATACACACATATTCTTATGCATGATCTCTCAAAAAAAGAACAAGGCCCCTTTTGCTCAGTGAACTTATACTTTAATAGAGTACATTTGTTTACAGTTTCTATAGAAAGTAAAAAAATAAAAGCACAGGTTTCAACAGTTAATATTGAAGGAATTTAGAATTTTCCAGAAGCAAATATTTGGGTGAGTCTGTGAGGGCATTTCAAGTGGAGTCCCACTCTGGTGGAACGTTTAACACTCATTCTGAGTTTGGGCACTATCCATGGCCTAAAACTCTAAACTGAATAAAAACAAATAAAGCCAGTAATGCTAGACTATTTATCTCCAACCATGCTTTCTGACTACTGTATCAATGTGTCACACAGCTCATTCTTGTTGCCAAGAGTACTGTACTCTCAAACTTGAATTATTTTGTCAGAGCATCAAGAAAAATAACATATGAACATGCTTCCACGTATATTACTATTCTACAAGCTAGAGTAATTATTTATCTTTTACATAACTATACATGCTCTTCTTATTGAAACTCACATATTTAGGGCTTTTTGACAGAAAAGGTGGATATACCTTTGTATTAAACATAACTGTGTGTAATTTTCTGTTCCTTGAATTTATTATACCACAAGATTTCTCTGTTGTGCTCTCTTTGCAATAAAAGCAATTTTTTACTTTAGTCTTTTGGTTTGCTTTGAGTCTGTCTTTGTTTTTTATTGTTTTTTGAAAATCAATATCAAACATTATATATAAAAAAGCAAAACATTCAGAATAAATAACAAAAAGCCTATACAGTAATAAAACTTCTCTTTTCTCTAAAACACATGTAACATAAAAATTAAAATCTAAATTTTTTCAAGCCAGGTTAGGCTCAGGTACAGATAAAGAAAGCAGAGTAGGTCAAAGGTAATGCCCACAGATACATTATGGCCACACTAATGAGTGCATACTTTAGTCTTAAATTACTCCAAGAACATGAGTAAAATGTCTGCCTGGCATAATTTCAATACTAACTTAATGTGAGTTTGACGTATGTCAACTTGTCACCATCAGTATTCTATAATTTAATTTTTTTGTTCAATAACACTTCCAATAATGTATTACATAAAGAGTCGTTTCTATACAATAGTTAATGAGTACTATTATTTTAGACAATGTTTATCAAATATAAAAAGTGATAAAACATAAATTCAATAATGCATAAGCAATTATTGGAAAATTGTGCTCAATGGAAAATTCTCATGATGAGTATGTAGTATACTACACTGGCATGTATTTGTGATTATAAATTTAATAGCTCTATTATAAACTTATCTCACTCTTTTTTGATGTTATATAGCATGATGCTTCCTTTAGGCACATGAAGATAAAGGTAAACAAAGAAGAATAGGTATTCATTAAGGGAATGTTGAAAATATTTTATCTAAGAAACATATACAGGGTAAATAAAATACATTTTTGATCATCTTTGATGAATTCAGAGCCATGACTCAAATTATGAAAGTAAAAATGATAAAAATCCTACCATTAATTGCATGTTAACTATGAATAAATATGCTTCCAAAAACAAGAATTGACAATTTGTACTGTATATGATAACTGCATACTAAATGAAGCATACAACTCCAGTATGGAAAAGTGGTTTTTTAAGAGAGAACAAAAAAACATTGATCAATTATGAATTTGAATTGCCAGACTTCAATTAAAATTATACAATGAACTAAAACATTTTTACTTTGAAATAAAATAATAATGCTTATAATTACTGTCTCTGCACAGAACATTTCCATCTGCTTAGACATTACAGAATGAGGTGTAGAGGAGGGAAATTCTCCAGGTAGACTGACACTTACCTGTATCATTGGAAATCTCATTGTCTGGACAAGGAGCACAAGCATGACAACATGAAGCCTTCCCTTCCTGGGGGGATTTTCTAAATCCAGGAGAACAGCTCTCACTGCACACAGACCGAGGACGCTGAGAATTCAATACATGAGAGGAAATATTTTACAAAAGACAGTTAAGAGATTATACAGATAATGGTTTTGATCTTTCAAGTATGAAATGGCTTTCTTTCTGTAGTTTAATGTGTTAAAAATTGATGCAATGGCTACAAATCTCTGAAACACTCTGAGAGTGTAAGTGGTAGAGCAAAATAATAGAAAATTGCATTATTTAGCACATGCTTTGGAAGTGTAACCAGGATATTATAAAGTCTTCCTTATACATGCTTTCTAATGGCTGGATGGAACAACTTTATAAAGATAGTACTTATTAACTCTTTGTATATAAACTTGAAAGGATTCAAAATTACAAAACACATAAATCTTTATGCCTTTCTAAGAGAGATGATCTACATTAGGTACCTAGACAGGGAAGACATAATCTAAAAGTAGGTGGCACTATTTCATTGACACGTGTCCTGTGGGAAATAAAAAACATGAATACATATGAAGCAACCTCAATATACTGATTAAAACAGCAACAGGAATAACTTTCTCAGGCTAACACAGCCATGACAGCATGAATCTTGAGGCACCTGCAGCTGTCACATGGGATTCTATTAAGACTATGATCTTTGCTTCTGTTTAATATGTGATTTTAATTTTTGATAAACTGACTCATATTTCAGCAGCAATATACTTGATTTTTCATTGAAAATTGTTATCCATGCCGCAATGGTTTTTATATGGGAGAAAACAAAATGATAACTGATCTTGCAGTGATATTTTCAATTAGCAGAGTCAAATTAATCTTCTTAGTGTAGATTCAGCAGAGATATGAAACTTAATAAACAGGCAATTTATCACTTGAAATATTTAACATTGGAGAAATGTAAGAAAAAATAATCCATTTCCAAGAATAAGGCAAAAAGACATTTATACTAAATGTTGTTTTGTGTATATTGAGGAGTCCCATGTAAAACACCAAACATCATTGCAACAGGAAATGAGTAAGATGTACATAGTGATCAATAGAAAGATATAAAATTCAACCCACCTCTGTAAATCCTGTGGGCCACTGTATCATATGATCAGACAAAAAGAGTTTTTGACCTTGTGGTGCATTTGGAGAAAATGTTCCAACTTTTATAATTTGTCTGAGACCAGTTGGAAAATTCCAGACACTGAGAACATTATACACTTCATCTAAATTTATTTGTGAATCCACAACCATATGATGTCCAGCACCATTTTCAAAATGAATTTGTTTGAGAAAAGGGTGAAGCTAAGAAAGATGTAGAAACTTATGAAAAATACAGTTCTCCAAAATTTCTACTGAGCCAAATAAAACAGTCTCTAATTGACTTTAATTTCTGATATGAAATGCAAGTTACCACAAGCTATTACTAAGTTTAATGACAAAAACTTCAAAAATTACATAATTATAATATTTTACTATTGTTGGTGTCAACATAAAATGCTGACACACACATACTTGCACGCACATGGCTCTAGAAACACACACATACACACACACAAACTATTACTCAAAAATGCTGATTGGTACAAATAAACAAAAATGAAAAATGCAAGTCATTTCCAAATATAAAAGGAGAAAGTTTCATTTTCAAGTTGTAAGATTTGATGCAAATATTCAAAATTTAATAAAATGGTCAGTTAGATAACATAGACATTGCTTTCTCATTTGAAACTGAAAAGTGTAATAGCACTTCACTATTAAGTATCTACTTCTATTTCTGCTCTAAAATATATTTAGGGATAATGGGGCCTAAAATGGTACATGTTAATATGAGACTACATTAAGGTTTTTTACAACACAAACTGGATATTGAAATATACATATTTCATCCAGATTATTGCCATGAATTCATCATAGATAATGACACATATATCTGCAATGATATTTAAACAAAAAATAGATTAAGTTTTTATGTGCTTTTTGGTAAAAATCTTCCACAAAGTGCAGTAGTATACTGAGTGCTTTTATAAACGTTCTGTACATAACAGTCTGATTTTTAAAATGCACCAAAATGAAATTACCTCCCATGGGTGGACATTCCATTCCCCATTTCTATGAGGTTGAATTTGTACTTGTTTGACAGTCATCTCATGGAGACTGTGAGCTACAGCATACACAGAATTATATATATTGTAAGTTTCTTCAGTCATGTCCATGTTCCACAGATTTAAAGGAAATAATTCCAATGAAGCATTGGGTACACATTTACTCGATATTTTACAATCAGGTAGAGATAAAGAGCAGTTGAAATAATAACTCCAAAGATAATCAAGATTATAGTCTTCTGGGTAATTTGAAGGGGTATATGTCTTGATAAACTTTTTAAACTCATAAATCTCATCATGATGATGTGAAAAATAAAGAATACCATGAGATAAAGCAAAAATCAGAGGATCTATCATGATGCTAGAATCCAGTTGTAAATTTAGAACCCAGACTTTCCATGTTTTTAACACATACATTGCATATAGCATTATGTCTTGTACAGATTCAGTGTCATCATAGATTATAATCACATTTGCAGATGATATAATAAACTGAAAAGTTTTTTTGTTTGAAATGTCAGTGATAAATGAGATTACTGATACAACTTTCAAATAAGCTAGGCAAATTTTATTCCTGTAAAACTCTTCTATAATGTCAGATAAAAAATGGGTTTCTTTATGGATATCTATGAAGATCAACCCCACCCAGGTCCAGCTGAAATGAATCATCAGAGAGATGATGCCAAGTGACCGAGAGGTGTCTTTTGGAGCTGTCTGGTAGAGAGATGAAAACTGGCCTCTGTCACTAAGGATAGGGTCAAATGCCCCAAAACTAAGCTGCAAAGATTTTCAAAATAGAAACAAGAATAAAACATTGTTGTAGAATGTAATCTTACCTCCAAGGAAGCACTTGGGTTTGAGACAGTCTAAATGCTTTCATTGATTATTTACTCATTGCTTATTATTATTATTTACTTATTGTTTCATTCCTGACCCTTTAATTCATGACTTAGCATAGCATATGCAAACATACTCAGTGAACTCCACCCTCTTGCCTTTTTCCATAGAAAAGCATAGTATATGAGACTACATAATCAAATGTATGAGTACCTTTAGACAAGATATGTGCCTCCCTTACATGATAAGACACCTCACATGTCCTAATTTTAATATATTTTACATTCTCCCTCAGAACCACATTCTCTACCTGTGGATATTTGTAGAGATTCATCAGTCTCCCAATAAGTGCAGATATTTTCCATGAAGTTCCTGTAAGTATAGCAACAGCCTTGTAATCCCTTCTACAAGTATAATTTGGAATGTTGATTCTCATTCCTGTGAGCCAAAGAAAGACTTGACTGAAAAAATCCCATTTATGTCTTTGGACAGTATAGAGATCAAATCCTAGAGAAGTGTTGGGTAAAAGATGAGGGTTCCTGTTGATTTCCTCAATGGCAAATACAAAGCCCAAATATGCCTGGTAGTTCTTGATATTGAACCTGCAGAAAATTTTTGTAATTATTACTAAAGAAGATCCATATCATACTGTATACCACTGTAATATATTACTATCATAATTTTAATCTCACATGTGTACAAATATTTTTATACAATCCCCAAAATGTTTATAATTTGAATGTCCAGCATATATTAAGCAATTATTTTACTACCTACACCTCGGGAGAATCTGCAATTCCTTAGGAGAAAAGCAGAGTTGAACTGACAGTACTGGTGATATCTTCTATGGGGTGATCCACTTAGCAGATGTACTGGTATTTTAACAGTTGTGAAAATAATAAGTTGATGAAATCTCTCATATTCAGGACCAATTCTGATTTTCTAACTTATTCTCTATCACTTATGGCTAAAAAATACCTAAAGGACATTATTTCCTCTAGCCTGGGAGAATTTTTCTCATATTGTACATTGCCCTTTGCATACAAAGATCTCTTAGAAATAGACAGAGGAATACCCGACAAAAAATTAGGCTAATTTGTAGAGCCTTAAAGAAGAGGAAAATAAAGGGAAACAGAAGAAAAGTGAATATGAAGAAGAAGGGGATTGAGGTGACTGAAAGAAGTAGAGCTACATAATCTGTGGATGCAATGCATTTTATGACAGAAAATAATATTAATTTTTTAAGAAAAACATGTATTTATATCAGTCTTTTGTATTTGATATACATAAACAAGTGCATGTCAATCATTCTAAGAACATTACTAACCACTACAGACCCACTAAAATCATTTCATAAACAAATGACTGTTTAAAGAACTAATACTGGGTTTAGGACATATCTTTTAAACTAAACCACAGCCATCTTTATAGCTTCAAATCTGGTGGATTAAGTAACTATAACAGGACTAGTTAAATTCTAATACATTTTTTTTAAAAAAGGAACTTAACATAATTTTAAAAGGTAAGGATGGATATCTATCTGTGTGATGCCAATTTTCTTCAGAAACCCTGAGTAAGAATGTACAATGTGACATATTCTGGGTCATATGCAGTCTAATCAATAACACCATGACAATTTTCATAATCAACTGATATTTTTTATTGGTCCTTTAAAGTCAGGAGGTATAAATTTGTAAGGTGGGGTTACTGAATACTTAAAAAGATGAGATAACCTTAAATAATAAATTTATGTGTTAATATAATTATGTAGCTGCTTTGTTCCTGTATTATTAAGGAGCAGATGAGACCATCCTGAATGAGGCAATTAAGGTTCAGTTTGTATCAATCCAATTGAGAGCTGATTAACAGTGAACTTTGCAGCAGCTGGAGACACACAATTCCTGGATACTCAACAAACTAAGAGTCGACTAAGAGCTGACTAAGAGTGAACTGAGGAAGCAATGGGCAGACACCAGTGCAAGAATATATATATATATATATATATATATATATATATATATATATATATATATATAACAATATATGGTATCCTAAAATTTTCAGGCAAATGGATAGATTTGGAGAATATCCTCCTGAGCAAGTTATCACAAACCCAGAAAGATAAGCAGGGGCTGTACTCACTCATTAGTGGACTCTAAACAAACCAACAAACAAAAAAGAAAAAAGCAAAGCATGCCCAAGCTGCAAACCACAACCACTGAAAAGCTTGGGATCAGAAACACCTTGGACTGATTCCTTGGATCCCACTCCCTCTAAAGGAACACCTGACTCAGTCTTGAGGTTGTGGGGAGAAAAATGGATCTACAAAGAGTGGAGGCTGAACTAAGCAATATTGGGACAGTGGGCCCTTGGGACTGCCTGCTGCCTGCCCAGGAAGGGGATGGGGAGTTGTGGAGAAGAAAGAATGACCTGATATGGCAGGAGGGGGAAGGGACCTTGAATAAGGATATACAAGGATAGAAAGTGTGACTTCTTTGTTAATAATAATAATAATAATAATAATAATAATAATAATGTATACAGCAAAAAAAGAATTGTTAAGTAAACAGCAAAAAAATAGCTGAATGGTCAGAAATGTTATCTACAAGTGGCTATACTTATGGCAGAATGTGAAGTTAATAGGGACAGCGACAGACCTGGAACAATGTGATCATGTAAGGTTTTAGTATATTTGTTGTGAATTAACATGAAAAGGTGGCCATAGAAACAAGCTGTTGATAGAAATTCATAGCCTGGACTCATCTATCTATCACCTGTTTGCTGTCTGTCTGTCTGTCTGTTTGTCTATCTATCTATCTATCTATCTATTTATCTATCTACCTGTCTATCTCTAACTTTTAAATTGAAAGTAGATTATTCTCTTATACAATATATTTTAAGGGTTGGAATGCATTGTTTAACCTTCTCCTCCTCCTCCTCCTCCTCTTTCTTTTCCTCCTCCCGTATCCCCAGATCCACTCCTCTTACTTTTTCTTTGTAGATAAGAATGGGTCTCTAAAAGATGACAGTCCAACAGGACAAACACCATGAAATCCCTCATTCTAAGGTTGGACAAATCACCCACAGGAGGGAAATAGTCTCAAGAGTACACAAAAGGTATCAGAGACACACCTGCTCCTAATGTAGGAATCCTACAAAAACACCAAGATAAAAGCCATAACATGTGCACAGAGGACCTGGTACTGACTCATGCAAGCTCCATCACTGCCATTGTAATCTGTGATCCCATTTAAGATGATGTGTTTACCTTTGGAAATACATAGAAAAGTCCATTACTGTCTGTCTTTGGACAATGTAGATAATAGAATATTCAAATTTTTTATTTGACTATATTAAACTACAATGTTACATTTAAAGTTTATTGAAAATAAAATTTAAAAGTTGAAAAATAAATGGAAAGTATGTATATACTTGTTTTATTGTTAT
Organism: Sigmodon hispidus; assembly: GCA_004025045.1. Classification (NCBI taxonomy): domain Eukaryota; kingdom Metazoa; phylum Chordata; class Mammalia; order Rodentia; family Cricetidae; genus Sigmodon; species Sigmodon hispidus. The sequence continues at coordinate 10,461 of PVIH01020901.1, read as the reverse complement.
TTTAAATATTTGCTCATTTTTCATAAAAATCAATTTTCATAATGCTTGCCAAATTTTCATGTGAATTAAGAGAAAATGAGAACTATTTGCTTATCATTATTTTAGTTATTACATAAAAATGATCAAATAAGAAATTAAACTACAGATTATTTTAATAGAAAATATCATGGATCTCAGCTTAATAACCTTTTGCTATGCTGATCAGAATAAAGACACATATATACATCCTATCAAATGGTGAAAAAGTAAACTGAGGAGGAAAAATGACAAAATGAACCCACTTTCTGCATGAAATCACACAAGCATCAACTATAATTCAATTTCTGTGGATATATTAACTGTGTCTATTTCTGCCTAAGTTGTCAAGATGGACATATTATCTATCAAATTTTCTATTTGATTATTTTACGTGCTGCATTTTTTCAACTGTTGAATGAACAGGTTTAGCAAAAATCTAATCTTTTCACAAGGACTTAAATTTATCTTTGTTCCTGTAATTGTCTATCAGCTAACTCCTCATGTGAAACTTGCTTCTACATTTTAATTTTGAAAGGTTATTTTCCAAATTTAATGTTAGCCATTTCCTCCAATTCAAATATTGATATGTAAATCCTGAAGGTACATAAATGTCTGCATAGAAAAATATATCTTACAATCTTCACAAAAAATCTACATAAAAATTTCTTTCAAAAAACAGCACAGTAAAATCTACCAATTAATCCACCAATGCCCTCTAGTCACACAGGTATCAATTAACTAATAAAAGTCCTCAGTGAACAATATCATCTATGTACCTTTCTGAACACATTCAAAACAGTTTACAAATACTTAGAAACAGGTATAGAATAGGAAAAATAAATTAACAGAATCTACAAGATTTTTTGCTAAAACTAAAGAAAAATACTTGGAGGCATCACAAAGATTGGAAAACCAAAAGTCTAAACACTCACATCTAAATTTTCACATTCATCCTCTCAAGTCTGAAGCAGCCCGCACACAATCTCTGTCATTTTAATACCACGTAATAAATTCAAAGGTCATTAAAGACATTGGCACAGAAGAATAACTACACTTTGGAAATTACCTAAAAAAAAATGTGTCAACTTTAATTTCAACATTCCTTCTGCAGGAAAATCCATGACAATATTCCAAACCTAAGCAGCTAAAAGGCAAAGCAGAACAAGTTATAAAGAATCAGAGAGTGGAATGTTAAATAACACATGTACAAATAAGCATTTTCTAGCCAAGAGAGAAGAAAGTAGATTAACAGAAAAACTACCTGACAATAAATCATGTAATTCAATGACAATGAACCCTGGACAGAAAATCAAAGTTCCATTGATATGCATCCAAACATACTTGAGAACAATAAAAACTATATTATAAAATTAAATAAATATTATAAGAGCACTTACATGGTGTCATATTTTACATTAAGGTTAGAAGCAGTCTTTTGTGTTAAGGGAAAATTATTAAAAAGTGGAATGAATGCAGCAATTTCTATATTTCCATCACTGTATTGATTGTGTAGTTTTTGAGAATAGCACAGAAAAGCATTGAAGGAACACACAAGAACATGAGTCTGCAGGAACCAGAAGATAAAATTCCAAGAGAACATAATAAAATATGTTTTTCTACCACAGTGTAAGCAGAGACACATGGATCTGAAATTGGCCATTAGCTGTATGCACAGTCTCTGTGTTTATGATAGCTTTTGTAATGTTGCTGCTGAGTGAAGTCATCACTCTAACCACATACCTTTTCTCAGAAATTTTCTACTCTATTTAGAATTCTAAAACTGTCTTCCCTAAAGACACTCTTATGAGTCCCTGCATTCAAAATATTCAAATTCATTTTGAGATCTTCTTTATCCTTGGGCAACATAATTCATTACATCTTAGAGAACAGTCAGATGACCTCTGGGATGGCATCTCTTGAGTAAACTTGCACAAAAATATCTGACATAGTACTTACATGCAAAAGTGACTTCAGATGATGAAAATGTCTTTCATCAGAAGAAATCAGAGTGGAGAAAAGGAAAACACACAGAAAATATTCCATTGAAAATCAGTAGATTAGCCTGTTTTCAGAATACTAATTGCTTCTGTCAGTCTACATTTTCAGTGGCCTAGAAGAATCTACAAACAATTTCTCTATAAGTCATTTATATTGCAATCCAACATTACATCAATGCCTTTGTCTGATCTAAAGTAATTTTGGTCTCATTAATGGGAAACTTATTGACTGAATTTATCAACATCAAATCACCCTCAATGCTTCACTTAGGGTTTCCATTTACATGTTAAATTCTTATTTACATCTATTATGCCCTTTCATTATCATTGAAGAATTTATTCATTCAAAATGAAATCCTGATTATCCCATACACTCATAGAAAATTTTTGTCCCTCTATTGCTTTCTTTTGAACATTAAGTATTTTTTAACACTTCTTCAATTTTCAAAAAACTTAATAGCTTACATAATTCACCCACAATGTGTTAGGTCATAATAGTATTAATAATGTTAACCTGAAAAGTGGAAAGTACTATGCCAGTAAATTTAAATTATGAAGAATGTCATATGAATTTGTATGACAAACAGTTCATCCATAGATACACAGGACAGATTGTTTAGAGAAAGACATTCTTTTACTTCATTACATAAACTAAGAACCATAGTATCATGTGGCAGGTAGCTCCCATCCACTGACTGCCATGCATATATACTTAACTTATTATAAAGAGGGTTTTTTTTCTAAATAAAATAAAAGGTTTACTGAGAATCACAAACACTTGCATTTCATTTACCTTGAAAAATATATGATGGAATTTAGACTCTCATCTTCCCAAAAGTTTTATTAACCTTCTGTGTACTGACTTTTGTGAGTTGATTCATTGAGAAAGCCAATAAGACAGATAAACCCTCATTCAAACTAACAAAATGGCAGAGAGAAGTTATCCAAATTAACAGAATCAGAAATAAAAAGGGAGACATAACAACAGATACCCAGTAATCCATAGAATTGTTAGGTCATAATTTGGAAATCTATGCTCCACTAAATTAGAAAATCTAAATAAATGGACAGTCATCTGGACAGGTAGCACTTACCAAAATGAAATCAAGATCAGGTAAATGACCTAAACAGCCATATAAACCCAAGTGAAGTTAAAGTAGTTATTAAAAGTCTCAAAAATAAATAAAGGCCAAGACCAAATGGTTGCCTGCAGAATTCTACCATTCAACGAAGAATTAATACCAAGACTCCTCAAACTGTTCCAAAAGTAGACACTGAAGGAACATTGCCAAACTCTTTTGTTGAGGCTACAATCACTCTGATACAAAAGCCATTCAAGGATGCAACAAAGAAAGACAATTACAGACCAAACTCCCTCATGAACATTGGTACAAAATTACTCAATAAAATTCTGGCAAACTGAATCCAACAACATATCAGAAAAGTCATGCACCACCATCAAGTAGGCTTCATCCCAGAGATGCAAGGATGGATCAACATACAAAAAATGTGAATGTCATCCATCACATGAACTGCAAGAAAAAGATATAATCATCCTCTTACATGCAAAAAAAACCATTAGACAAATTCTACACTCCTTTATTATAAAAGACCTGGAGATATCAGAAACACAGGGCAAATATCTAAAGATAATAAAGGTAAAATACAGCAACCTGACAGCCAACATCTAATTAAATGGAGAAAAACTCCAAGCAATAAGACTAAAATCAGCAACAAAACAAGGTTGTCTTTCCTCTTCTTATATATTCAATATAGTTCTCTAGGTTTTAGCTAAAGTAATAAAAAAGAAGAGATTAAGGGAATACAAATTGGAAAAGAAGAAGATAAATTATCTCTATTTGCAGATGATATGATTGTATACATAAGTGATACACAAAATTCTACCAGGGAACTTCTACAGCTGATAAAAACCTTCATCAACGTAGCAGGATACAAGATTAACTCAAAAAAAAAAATAGCCTTCCTATCTTATGAGGATAAAGGGGCTGAAAAAGAAATAAGGAACACATCACTCTTTATAATAACTGCAAAAGCATCAATAATATCTCAGTGTAACTCTAACTAAAGAAGAATCAGACTTGTTTGACAATAACTTTAAATCACTGAAGAAAGAAGTTGACGAGGATATCAGACAATAAAAAGCTCTCCCTTACTCCTGGATTTGTAGGATAAATATAGTAAAAGAGGCAATCTTATCAAAAGCAACGTACAGATTCAATGCAATCCCCATAAAATCACAGCATGATTTTTTACAGTCCTTGAAAGAACAATATTAAACCTCATATGGAATAACAAGAAACTCAGGATATCCAAAACAATCCTCCTGCTCAATAAAAAAAAAAAAACCCTCAGGAGGCAGCATCATCTATAACTTTAAGCTATACTATAGAGCTACAGTAATAAAAACAGCCTGGTACTAGCATAAAAACAGACTTGTAGATTAAAGGAATTGAATGAAAGACCCTGATCTTACCCCAAAAACCTGCTAACACCTGATCTTTGAAAAAGATAAAAAATATTCAATAGAAAAAAGATAGTATTTTTATCAAATGATGTTGGCATAACTGGATGGTTGTATGTAGAAAAATACAAATGGATCCAAACCTATCACCCTGCACAAAACTGAAATCCATGTGGATCAAAGACCTCAACATAAGCCCAGCTACCTTAAACTTGATAAAGAAAAAAAACAAAGTTATAAACACCCTCAAGCACACTGGCACAGGTGACCACTTCCTAAATATAACAGTAGTATCACAAACACTAAGAACAACAATCAATAAATGGGACCTCATGAAGCTGAAAAGCTTCTGTAAAGCAAAGGACACAGTGAGTAAAACAAAAAGACACTCTACAGAATGGAAAAATTTCTTCACCAACCCTACATCTGACAGAGTATGATCTCTAAAATATATAGAGAATTCAAGAAACTAGAATCCAAAACCCTAAATAACCCAATAAAAATTGTGATTCAGCACTAAAAAGAAAAATTTCACAGAAGAATTACAAATGGCTGAAAAGTACTTAAAAATTGCTCAACATCTTTAGCAATTAGAGAAATCTGAATCAAAACAACCTTGAGATACCACCCTACCCCTGTCTAAATGGCTAAAATCAAAAACACAGATGATAACTTATGCTGGAGAGGACGTAGAACAAGGGGAAACACTCCTCCATTTTTAGTGGGAGTGTAAACTTGTACAGACACTCAGGAATGCAGTATGGTTCTGAAAACTGGGAATCAATCTCCCACCCTAGGATCCAGCAATATCACTACTGGGCGTATAGACTCAAGGGATGCATATTTGTACTCCCAAGGCATTAACTCAACTATGTTTATAGAAGTATTATTCGTAATAGCAAGAAACTGGAAACAACCTTGTTGCTCCTCAACTGAAGAATGGATTAACAAACTGTGGTACATTTGCACAATGGAGTACTACAGACCAGTAAAAATGAATGACATCCTAAAATTTGTAGATGAATGGATGGATTTGAAGAATATCCCACTGAGTGAGATATCACAAGCCCAGAAGATAGGCATGTACTCACCCATTAGTGGACTTTAGACAAAAAGCAAAGAATAAACAAGCTGCAGACCACAGACCCTGAACAGCATGGGATCAAAAGGAACTTAAATCAGACACCCAGGGATTCCCCTAGGAAAAGAAAATAGAGAAGATTTCATTAGCAAATTGGGACCATAACAAGTAGTGGCCAAGGAGAGGTGAAACAAATCATGAGAGGAGGAGATGGTTGAGTGAGAGGAGTGACAGAGAGAAAAAAAGAGATAGATATCTTGAAAGAGGAAGACAATGCACGGTTGTAAAGAGACTGGCTGCTACTCACAGGATCTCCCTTGATAGGTCCTGAATCAATAATGTAGCAGTTGCCTAAACAGGACTTCCCCTGTAATCAAGTGTCATCACAGCACTAACACCCAAGAATGATCAGTTGTGGAAGCAGAAATCCATGGCTATGCACTGGGCCAAGCTCCCTTGGAGCTGGAGAACGGGGGAGAAGAGTCTGTGTGAGCAAGCAGACAGGGAGTATGAGGAGGAGTCCCACAGAGATGGCTGCCTGGAGCCCTGGAGAGCACACTGAATCAAGAACAGCTCCTGAGGAGCATAGGAAAAGGAATTAGGCTTTCCAAGGGTAGGCAACTCTGGATTGGCATACAGTTTCTGCGAGGGGTGGGATCACACTGTGTTCCTGTAAATGGACTGGCACCTTGGAGGACATTCCATGCAGAAGAGTGCTTAACGATGTCTTGATGTTGGGATGAGAAAATCAGACCTGATTTGAATGGAGGAGCCAAGCTGAGATGACCCAACTTGGGACTTTCTGCTGTTTTGGGAAAGGGGTTTGGGCGATGTGTTTGGGGGAGGCTGAAAGCAGACTGGGAGTGATTGGGAATAGGAAAGGATGAGAGAACAGGGAAAAGAAAAATTTAAATTAATTAATTAAAAATAAAAATCTAAAAAATATCTGATAGATGGTTAATATTTACATAGTACTTACATCATAATGGGTATATATTACATAATATCTACATACTTAGATTAAATATATAAAAATCATATAACACAGTATTTTTTTAAATCTTTAAACATTCAGGTATATATGCAAACTCAACATTCAGACAAAGGATTTTAGGTAAATTCAGTTGTTACCAAAATTATTACTATTGTCATAATTTAAAAAATTATTTATTGATTTCAGCTATAACTCAGTGACAGAATAATTCCATAACACGCAAAAATCAGTAATTTATCCCAGGTCCTTCAAATAAAATTAGTAATTATTAGAATTACTAAAAATGATTTTAAATTTTATTCTTTAAAAATATACTTGTATGTTTAAATATTATACTAGTTAAGACATATATTAACCACAAAGATATTAAAGGCAACTATATGAAGCAAGAAATAAAATAAAATTGTAAGTGGTTTTTTTTATTAGTTTTTCTTTATTGATAATAGTTTTCTTTCTCATGTGGCACATGTTGACTATGGCTTGCCTACACTTGACTCAGTTTGCTTCCACTTATCTTCCCATCCGGTTTCACTTCCTTCCATTTTTCAAATCAAACAGGATTCTAAGGGATAACAACAAAATATAACAAAATAAACTATAAATATTAAAATAAATGAAATCTATGACATCAGAATTGAAGAAGACAAATAGAAGGAAAACATTCCAAATGAAGGCATGAGAATCAGAGACTCACTTGTTTACACACTCAGGAAACCACTAACCTAGAAGCCATCTATACATGTATAAATGTATACATGTTTTATATATACACACAATACCTGGTGCAGACCCACTAATATCTCACTCTGTATATAACCTCTGTAGGTATAGAGACAGTAGTTTTGATATACTTGGCAATATAGTATTTATATATATAAATAAATAAATGTAATATCAAAAATATTTTTCCTATTGCTCAGCACCAATCTTTTTTGTTATTATTATGAGTAAAGACACATTTTTCATCCATGTATTCCCTTGTTCACTCTCCTCTCCCTTTCCTGTGCTTCCCAAACACTCACTCTTCTCCCTATCACTTTATCTCCACCCCAGCAAGTGCAGGAGGTTCCAAGGTCCAAAGACAGCTTAGTTCAGCATCCTCTCCAAGTATATCCGCTATGCTCTTTGTTTAAAGACCACTAGTAATGCTGCTATGAACATAGTTAAGTCAATGACTTCAGAATGTGCTTCTTTAGGATATATGCCCAGTACTGGTATTGCTCCATCCTTAGGGAGATTGATTTCCAGATATCTTAGAAACCTCCATACTACATTCCACAGGGGCTGAACATGCTTACATTCTCACCAACAATAAAGGAGTGTTCCCCTTGCTTTACAACCTCTCCAACATAGGCTGTCATCTGTGTTTCTAATCTTAGACATTCTGACTGGTGTAAGGTGGTATCTCAATTGTTTTGATTTGGATTTCTCTGATGGCTGAAGATGTTGAACACTTTTTCAAGTGCCTTTCAGCCATTTGTAATTCCTCTGCTGGGAATTCCCTTTTTAGTACTGAACCCCATTTTTTGATTGGGTTATTCGAGGTTTGAGACTCCAGTTTCTTCAGTTCTCTATATATCTTAGAGATCAGTCCTTTGAAACTTGTAGCGTTAGTGAAACTCTTTTCCCGTTCTGTAGGCTGTCATTTTGTTTTATTGACTATGTCCTTGGATTTACAGAAGCTTCTCAGTTTTCGGAGGTCCCACTTATTGATTGTTGTTCTTAGTGTCTGTGCCACTGGTGTTAAATTTAGGAAGTGGTCACCTGTGCCAATGTGTTGGAGGATATCTTCCACATTCTTTTCTATCAGGTTCAGTGTGGCTGGGTTTATGTTGAGGTCTTTGATCAATTTGGATTTGAGTTTTGTGCAGGGTGATAGGTTTGGATCTATTTGCCTTTTTCTACACACCACCATCCAGCTATGCCAATGCCATTTGTTAAAGATACTATCTTTTTTCCATTGAATATTTCGGGACTCTTTGTCAAAAATCAGGTGTTCCTAAGTTTTAGGATCAACGTCGGGATCTTCAATTTGATTCCATCGACCCACAAGTCTGTTTTTATGGCAGTACCAGGCTGTTTTCATTACTGTAGCTCTATAGGAAAACTTGAAGTCAGGAATGGCGATGCCTCCTGAGGTTCTTTTGTTGAGCAAATTTGTTTTGGCAAAGTTGGCTTTCCTGTTATTCCAAAAGAAGTTGAGTATTGTTCTTTTTTTTTTTCTTTATTTATTTTGTATTTATCAAAAAAAAAACAGTAAAATGAATTTAAAATGCTGAAAAGTTAACAATAACTATAAAGAAGATAAAAATCATAAGCATGACTTATAAAGGGTAATAATGCAAATAAGATTGCTACACATATATTTACTTTGTGTTCAGCTTTCCCTCTGAATTTTTTTTCCAACCCTGTATATCCTTATTCAAGGTCCCTTCCCCTACTACCACATCAGGTCATTTTTCTTCTCTGCAACTCTCCATCCCCTCCTTGGGCAGGGAGCAGAGAGTTCTATGGTCCCACTGACAAAATAATGCTTGGATCAGTCCACTCCTAGCCAAATCCAGTTTTGTCCCCCCTCATCAAGAGTGATTCAGGTGTTCCTATAGTTGGAGTGGGGTCCAAAGGGTCAGTCCAGGCTGTTTCTGATCCCAAGCTGTTCAGTGGTTGTGGTTTGCCGCTTAGGCATGCTTGGTTTTTTTTCTTGTTTGTTTGTTTGTTTAGAGACCACTAATGAGTGAGTACATCCCCTGCTTATCTTTCTGAGATTGCAATACCTCGCTCAGGAGGATATTCTCCAAATCCATCCATTTGCCTGTGAATTTTAGGATATCATTTTTTCTTACTGCTGAGTAGTATTCCATTGTGTAGATGTACCACAGTTTGTTAATCCATTCTTCAGTTGAGGGACATCTAGGCTGTTTCCAGGTTCTTACTATTACAAATAATGCTGCTATGAACATAGTTGAGCTAATATCTTTGGAGTGTGAATGTGCCTCTTTAGGGTATACACCCAGAAGTGGTATTGCTGGGTCCTTGGGGAGATTGATTCTCAATTTTCTGAGAAACTGCCATACTGCATTCCAAAGTGGCTGAACAAGCTTATACTCCCACCAACAATGGAGGAGTATTCCCCTTGCTCCACATCCTCTCCAACATAGGCTGTCATCTGTGCCTTTTATCTTAGCCAATCTAACAGGTGTTGGGTGGCATCTCAAAGATGTTTTGATTTGCATTTCTCTGATGGCTAAAGATGAAGAGCACTTTTTCAGGTGCCTTTCAGCCATTTGTTGTTCCTCTGCTGAGAATTCCCTTTTTAGATCTGTACCTCATTTTTTGATTGGGATATTCAAGGTTTGGGGCTCTAAATTCTTGAGCTCTTTATATATCTTAGAGATCAGTCCTCTATCAGTAGGGTTGGTGAAAATCTTTTCCCATTCTGTAGGCTGTCGTTTTGTCCTATTGACAGTGTCCTTGGCTTTACAGAAGCTGCTTAGTTTCAGGAGATCCCACTTATTGATTGTTGGTCTTAGTATCTGTGCCACTGGTGTTATATTTAGGAAGTGGTCACCTGTGCCAATTTGTAGAAGTGTATTTCCCACTTTCTTTTCTATCAAGTTCAAAGTAGTTGGGTTTAAGTTGAGGTCCTTGATCCACTTGGATTTGAGTTTTGTGCAGGGTGACAGGCTCGGTTCTATTTGCATTTTTCTACACACTTCCATCCAGCTATGCCAACACCATTTGTTAAATATACTATCTTTTTTCCATTGAATGTTTTGGGCCTCTTTGTCAAAGATCAGGTGTTCATAGGTTTTTGGGTTAATGTCTGGATCCTCAATTCTATTCCATTGATCCACAAGTCTGTTTTTATGCCAGTACCAGGCTGTTTTTA
>PVIH01020900.1:0-31158 GCA_004025045.1 Sigmodon hispidus | reverse complement strand
TGTGCCTGTGGAGATCAGAAGAAGAATGCAGGTACTCTGCAACTAGCCATACAGATGGATGTGAACCTCTACTATGAGAGTGCTGGGAACTGAACCACAGTCCTCTGCAAGAACAGTAGTAAGTGCTGTTAGCCACTGAGCCATCTAGACCCACTGAGACCCTCCAGAATTAAAATGAGATGTTTGAAAGATGTCTTAATTAGATATCTATTGTTGTGATAAAACACCTTGATGAAAAGCAACTTTGGGAGGAAGGAGTTGACTTGGTCTACAGGTTCCAGACCATCATTGAAGGAAGTCAGGGCAGGAACTCAAGCAGAAACCTGGAGTAGAGACCATGAAGGAATGCTACTTGTAGCACAAATTCTAATTTGTCTTAATATTAAAATCCCAGAGTCGGGGCTGGACAGATGACTGAGGGGTTAAGAGCACTGACTGCTCTTCCAGAGGACCTGAGTTCAATTCCCAGCAAAACCACATGGCAGCTAACAACTGTCTGTAGTTCCAGTTCCCAGTTCCAGGCAAACACCAAGGCAAATAAATAAAAATAAATAGTTTTTAAAAAATTAAAAAATTAAAATCCCAGAGTCTGGTAAATACTGAAAGGTCAGAGAGACTTCCTATCTCTACCAAATCCTCAAACTGGGTGTCTGAGATCCTGTCTCCACCTGTCTTATATTCCTGTCTCTACTTCCCTAGTGCTGGGCTTGAAAGTGTGAACCACTGCCTGGCTCTGCTTCTCTTTTAGACAGATTAAATCTCATGTAGCCCAGAGTGGCCTTGAACTCCTGATCTTCCTGCTTCCTCCTCTCAAGTGCTAGGATTAAAAGTGTGTGCCACATGGCCTGGCCTCTCTGGTTAACTAGTGGCTGGCTCTGCCCTCTGATCTCCAGACAAGCTTTATTTGTTAGAGCACAAATAAAATATCACCACATTCCTCCCTCCCCCTTTTTTGGTTTAAAATAAAAAAGGTTATAACTAATATAAGAAAAACTATATACTATATCAACAATGTCTTTCCTTTAACATTTGATAAATTCAGAAAAAAATACTCCATTATTTATCCTATTTTGGTAAGACCAAAGTGTTGTTCTTAATTCACTTTCTATCCTAACTTGTATTACCTACCAAAAACTATCTTTTGATGTCTCTCAAACTTATATACTTTATACCTCTTTATTAAATTTGTTATCTGAATTTGTTAATAAGGAAAATTATAACTACAACTATCTAGTCTTCAACTCCATCAGAGACCCAAGAAGGAAATAATATTACCTAAGTAAACATGAAGTACAAGCAAATGACTTTCAAAACGTTTGAGAAATGACAGAAACAGCTGCCTACACAGTCATTTGTAGAGTCCTCTGTAATGTTGGAGCATCCATCTTTGGCCTACAGGCCTAGCATGTCTGACAGACTTATCCATAAGGCAGAATATTCTGAAGGGCTATCCTACTTTGTCTTGGAAAAGTTCAACAGTCACTTTCTTTTGTGTCCTGCTTGTCCAATTTGAACAGCATACTGTCAGCATTCAAGGCAAGGTCAATTTTTTGCCCAATGGCTAACTTTGCCACAAAGACAATAAATTCCATACAGAGTTTCTTAATGCCCATCATCTTTTCTGAAGTAGCATAGTGCTGCCAGTAGCAGACATGTCTCATTGCCATAAAAAAAAAAATCTGTATTATTAAAACATCTTAAATATCATATTTTATAGATCTCTGAAGTGTTTGAAGAAGACTTGTCTATCTGAAATATATCTCTGTTTGACCTTGAAAACATACCTAATATAACCACAAGTTTGATTATAATAGTTGACTAATAACCTATATTTCTTTAAATCATAATTACTTGGTAATAATAACTTTCAAGAACTAGCAATTGACATAACATTGTTAAATAAGTTGTATAGATACAATACTTTGAACAAGAGTATAAATGCATGTACAATATCTTCTAAGAAATTTAATCTCAAATGTGTACCGATATATAAAATTTGTATTTAATATACAAGAATCTATTCCATTGTAAAATATTTAAAATCAGTAGTTGCTTTTTAAAGGTTGATTCAATAATTTACCTTTTATCTTCTCATATCTATATCCTCCCTTTTTTTCTTTTCAGAGTAGATTCATCTACCCTTTTTTTTTTTTTTTTAAACTTTATTTATTTGCCTTGGTGTTTGCCTGGAACTGGAACTACAGACAGTTGTTAGCTGCCATGTGGGTGCTGGGAATCAAACCCTGGTCCTCTGGAAGAGCAGACAGTACTCTTAACTGCTGAGCCATCTCTCCAGCCCCTCATCTACCCTTTTATCCTATTATTTCTGTATCTTTTTTTCAGAGTAGAGTTAGTAATCTATCCTTTTGTCCTATTATATCTGTATTCCTGTTTTTCTTTTTCTTTTCAAACAAGAACCCTGAATCTAATCTCTTTTGTTTAACTTTTTTCCTGGCCATTACTAATAACAATTTGTAACCAACCACCCTAAACAATGACAACTATCCATAACCCATTGAAAGACCCAAAACCATTCACCCTACCTCTTGGGAATGTGGGTATCCTGTTCTTAAAATTACTTCCTGCTGTCTGAGGGCAACAACATCTTTAGGAGATCCTGAAAAGAAAAATTTGGGTTAATTGTCAAGTCCTGGGGGAGGTAGCTATATCATTTGTTATCCAGTCTCTGAATAATGGGAGAAATCAGGCTTTGTCTTAAGTCCTAGCTAAAGTAGTCTGTGAGGTTGGATCATCTCAGCTAGCCACCTCAGAATTGTCCTGAGTAGTTTCTAGTTCAAAGCTGATCTCTGATTGGTGTTTGTCAGGTTACTGATATTGTCATAGTCCATGTAGAATCATCATTGTGGGGCCCTATCATCTTTTTGAAAACTTGAGAAATCACATTAGATCTTTTACTTACTCTGGGAAGGAGTTTCCCCCATGGTCATAGGAAATGACTGAATTGAATTTGATGTGGGGGGCCTGTGAGAGGCCTCACAAGGCATTTCCAATGGCAAAGTGTTATGTTGTCTGCTCTTTGTTAATCTACAATCATTAGTACAATGTCTGCTTTTGCCACACCTTCTGCATAATCCAGAAGGGAGGTGCCTTCTGTTGGGATTATTCTTAGAAAAAAACATTGTTTCTGGGAACACCCTGTTTATAATCCTTTTTTAGGTGACCTTATTTACTACAATGGAAACATCCGACATTTTGATTTTTCTTCAAACCTCTGAAAATCACTTGTCCTATCCAAACATCATCATAGTTACAATATTCAATATTAATTGTATCTTGAAGATCTATTCTTTCAAGGGAACTAATCTTGCCCTTAACACCATAATGCATTGTGAATTAGCATTTTCAAAAGCCAGAGATTCAATTATTATTTGTCTAGCTTCTGAATTTGGTATTATTCTATTTACTGCTGAAATGAATCTTTGTTTAAAAAAAAAATCAAGGAAGGTTTCTTCGGGGCTCTGGATAACTTTAGTAAATGACTGCATTTTCTTTCCTATGTCTCCAATTCTGTTTCAAGCATTCAAGGCTGCTTTGAGGCATAAAGCCATGGTGAGATCATCATATAGATGATTTTCTAAATTATCATAATCTCCCTCTCCAAGAAGTCTATCTTGGGAGATTTCTAATTATACTTTATTGTTTGAGGCTCTTAGTCTTATCTTTCTACCAAGTCCTTATCTTTCTACCAAGTCTTCTTTCTACCAAGTCTTCCACTGTAATTGAGAATCAGGCTCCAAGACTGCTGTAGCCAAATGTTTCCAGTCTTCTATTACAAGTTGACCATGAGTTTAACATCTGCTTCACAAAAGGTGAATACATGCCTTATGAGACTACTGCTTTACTGAATCTCTTCAAATCTCACATGTGCACAAGAATCTATTCAGCTCTTACACAACCATAGAAGTAACTATCATTTGACATTTTCTGTAAGGTTACTGAATAAATTAAGGTAGGTTGTTTGAAAGCCTTAGGTTGCTTCTTTGTAACCTTTTGATGCCATGTTGAAATTAGCTCTCCTTTAAATTCCTCTATCTGAGTCCAAATACCTCTATGATATTTTTTTGCTTTTGTTTTCTATGATGTTTTAACAAGTTTTTCTAAAATTTTTATCTTGGCACTCATACTAACCAACTTTTTGGTGATAAACCAAAAATAATCAAACAGATATTTACAACTGATACTATGTAAATCTCATCTAAATTATCTTGTCATTTAATTGATTCATTTTTAAATCATATAGCATATTGTCATACAGAGATTTAACTCCTTCCACTGTAAAAATGTTTCTCATTTTTTTATGTAAGAAAAACTCCCTTTTTAACTAATTTCCTCTTTTAAGAATTATCAATTGTCTTACCAAATCTGCCAATGATGATGATATAGATAATGATAAATTGTGGGCTGACTGCTCTGCATAGAACAGTAGAAGCCTGAGTGGTTTTCAAGGCTGTGACATCAGCTCAAGGAGAGGGTCCAGGGAAAACCTATGACCCACTGGGAGAAAAGAAACCAAAGAGCCAGCTGTCTGCATGGGAAGAGGGAGGAGGTGTGCAAAAGCAGCAAACTTGTATGGGTTTTGGAACCCAAAAGCCTATGGCATTTGCTGCAGATAGGCTGCAACAGCAAAATATCCCAGCTTGCTCAGAGGCTTGAGGAAGAGATAGGAAAACCTTAGCTGGCTGGTATTGATTCTAGCCACATGTATCTCCAGCCTGTGTCTGTGTCTGCAAAACCACAGCAAACAGCTTTTTTTTTTTCATGCCTCAAAAGTTGTAAGCCAGATATAGTGCAAATCTTAATTGGTCTTAATAATAAGAACCCTGTGCCAGATATCAGAGCAAATGCTGAAAGATCAGTAAAGGATTCCTAGAGACAGGATCTTGCCCCCTTTGCTCTGAGGATTCGGTAGAGACTCTCTCTGGAGTCTCTAGCTTCTCACTAGAGATTCTCTAGTGGCTGCTCCTTTACTTTTCTGATCTTTTAGCATTTACTCTGATATCTGGCTGAGTTTTTATTATTAAGACCAATTGGGATTTTTGCTACAGCTGCTTACTGGCTTGCTTCTCATGACTTGTTCAGTTCAGTTTCTTATACAACTTAGGTCCATTTGCCCAGAGGAGGCACTGCTCACAGTGTACTGTGCTCTCCTACATTAATCATTAATCAAGAACAAACCCTACAGATATGCCTACAGGCTAATCTTTGGATGCTCTGTTTCAGTCGAGAACATGGGAGACGATAAATTTCCAGTGTTACTGAAAACTTTGGGGAGTCCAAGTCTCTCCAATGCTACAAGGTGGAATCATTGTTAGCATATGCACAAAGGGGGGGATATCTTGTTAAAGGGATAATTATTCCTCCTAACTTGTAAAATAAATGTTCGATTTATTCTATTATTTAATATGTACCAGTATTTTGGATGCATGTATGTATAAGCACTATATGCATTCCTATTGTGCTAGGAGGTCTTCATATCCTCTGAAACTGGAGTTACAGACAGTTATGAGTTGACTCATGGGTGCTAGGAATTGAACCCTGGTTCTTTCAAGAGTAACAGTTGCTCTTAACCACTGAGCCATCCTTCTTTCTTCTTGGCATGGTTTTAGGTCTATCATGCAGTCTTAGGAATAGTCTCTTACCTGTGTAATTGACAGGCCTAGTTGAATTAATTTTGTTTTTTAAATATTTAAAAATTTTTTTTGATTTATTTATTTATTATGCATACAGTTTTACAGAAGAGGGTGCCAGACCTCATCATAGATGGTTGTGAGCCACCATGTGGTTTTGCTGGGAATTGAACTCAGGACCTCTGGAAGAACAGTCAGTGCTCTTAACCTCTGAGCCATCTCTCCAGCCCCTTTTTAAATATTTAAAGAATGTGTGTGTGTGTGTGTGTGTGTGTGTGTGTGTGTGTGTATGTGTATGTGTGTGTATCATGTGTATCCAGATGTTGAATGAGGCCAGAAGAGGATGTTTGATCTCTTGTAACAAGAGTTACAGGTGGTGTGAACCACCTGATGTAGGTAGGATCTGAGAACTGAACTCTAGTATTCTGGAATAGCTGCATGTGTTCTTAACCACTGAGCCTTCTCTTTATTTCCTGAATTGATTCTTTTCTTTCTCCTTTTTATTATTTAGTTTTTGTTTGTTTGTTTGTTTGTTTTGTGAATTAACTCATAAGGGAGGAAACAATGATACTGAGTGGATTAAAAAAAGAAAGGATAAGTGGGTACATTTTGGCAGGCTCTGCCAAGGTATGCCACTAAGCAAATTCAACACCGTGACTGTTAGTGTTTAAGGGCTACCAGGGCAGAGCAAAAGATAAAGATCACTGTCTCAGAGTGAGGATATGAAAGGCTGACAGACAGAAACAACCGCAAAAAAGGGAGGTGAGAGACAAGAAACGCAAGAGGGGACTGTGACTGGTGGGCGCTTTTTAAAAAAGTGTTCTGTTGTGTAGCCAAAGGTAGAAAAGCACCTGGTCATCTGAGCAACTGAGGCAGGCTGCTGCTACCCTGGGAACTAACAGACATCATGCTCTAGTTCTTGGAGGAGATCAGAATGGTATATCTACCACCCAAGACCTAACACAGAGTCAGATCATATGTCCTGGAACCAGAGTAGGCTGGTGTCGGAGTCACAGATCCAGGTGTGAGTTACTGCACCTGGAGATTTTATTGCTTTGACCAGAAGGAAACAGCTTTGCCTTAATGGGCTTCAGAAGAGCCCCAGTAGGCATCCTCCATGGCCTCCAAGACTACCATAACATTTCCCTTCCAGGAGTTCCTAAAAGGAGATGAGCTGAAACTGAGGGAAAAAACCCAGAGACTCCAAAAAACCCAACTCCAAAATTGCTCTCTAAGAAGGGAATAGTGTCTAAACAGGAATTTTGGTCCCTCCCTCAAACACAGCCTCCGGGAAGCTCTTTTAGAACGAGATGAGAAACCAGAGTCTCCTTCTGTCCTTCCTTCCTGGAGAACTAAAGATCTTTCTTGTTTCTGGCCCAGGAAAAAAATTCACAGTTCACTTTTAGGAGAGTCCTTGACCTTAAATTGCCTAGTCATTTCTATTGTTTAGCCTCATCAGTAGATAATGAAAATAATGTCTGTTATTTACTGAAGATTTATGCAAACCAGGCTGAATTCTAAATTCTTTGCATGAATTAACTTATTGTATCAAGATAATGATGTGGGAGGCAAAAAGAGGCAAATCTAGGATTGCTGGTGGGCCTCGAAGGATAAACACTTGCCTCCATGGTCAGTTCCCACAAAATGGGAAGATTTAAGTTCATGAAGTCTGATTCTTAAGTCTGAATTAACTGTTACTATTATTATTACTCATTATTTTCCCTTTTCTTTTTAGTTTTTTGAGAGATAGGGCTTTCCTGTGTAGCCCTAGATGTCCTAGAACTCACTCAGTAGTCCAGGCTCAGGCAGAGATCCACCTGCCTCTGCCTCCTGAGTGCTGAGATTAAAGGTGTGGAACTCCACATCTTTCTGTTTTTAATTTTTTTGCATAGGGCTTGATCAAATTCAAAGGCTGGTGCAGGCTACCTAGATTCCCACCCCTAAGCTGTGGTGTTTAGGCAGAGATTTGTGACTGAGGGTAGGGAAGGGCAGGGTACAGGAGGACTCTGGAGAGTTATGTGCTGACTAGGATAACTAATTTTTGTGAGACTAGTATCTACATTCATTGTCCGTTGTGTTTGGAGGGGGATGTTGGAATAAAGATTTTATATGGGTTGGGGATGGCCAGACAGCTCAGTGGTTAGAAGCACCGTTGCTCTTACAGAGGACCTGGGTTCAGTTCCCAGCACCCACAGACTGACTCACAACTGTATGTAACTCCAGACCCAGGGAATCCAACATACTCTTCTAACCTCCATAAACATCAGGTATACCCGTGGTATACTCACATACATGTAAACAAAACACTCATACACATAAAATAAAACGAAAAATCCACAGGTGACTGAGAAATGGATTATAAGTAAGGAGCAACTTCCTTATACAGAATAAGGCAAACTCAATCAGAGTCCCTGAAAGGCTGTGGACAAACCCATGATGCTTCACACTGTCTGACCCCTTCTTCACCAGCCAAGAGCATGAGAGAGAAGGGGCTTCGGTGCAGTACCCCAGATCTTAAGCTAGCTCAAAGGCCACATCCTAGGGGTTTGTACCCCAAAGCCAAGCTGGAAGGATACCTGTTCCCTACTATATTAATATATCTGAAAAAAACTTTTTTTTTGGCATGGTGACAAATACTTTTTTAAAAAAAAAAAAAAAAACTTTATTTATTTATTTATTTGCCTTGGTGTTTGCCTGGAACTGGAACTACAGACAGTTGTTAGCTGCCATGTGGGTGCTGGGAATCGAACCCAGGTCCTCTGGAAGAGCAGAGGGTGCTCTTAACCGCTGAGCCATCTCTCCAGCCCCTGACAAATACTTTTAATCTTAGCACTTTGGAGGCAGAGGCAGGAAGATCTCAATGAGTTTAAGGTCAGTCTGGTCTACATAGAAAGTTCCAGAACAGTCAAAGCTACATAATAGGATCTTGTCTTAATTTTTTTAAATAAAAATAAAATATTTTATACACATTGAAGTAGATAATTCAGGAAAGCATCAGCAGGATATAAATGATAAATTGTCAAAGTACTGCTAGCTATTATGATTTAAGCACCATATTTATTGTGTATGTGTGGGGGAGGGGAATGCGCATTACAGCTTTGGTGCAGAGATCAGAGGGTAACTCGCAGAAATTGGTTCTCTCTTATCAACTGGGTCTGGGACTGAAACTCAGGGCATAAGGTTCACCCTTAACAGTTGAGCCATCACAGACTGCTGAGACTGTCCTATTATGACTACTTTTAACCCCCTCAAGGAGCTAAATTAGCCTGCTGTTATCATTTCCATTTTGCTGATGGAGAAACTCAAGTTTTGAGAAGTATATTCCTCCAAAGTCAGACAGTTTGAGAAATCAAACAAAACCCAGCAGTGAATTTACAAACTAGCCCGTGGACTCAGACCTGGTAGACTGGCTACCTTCTTTCCCACATGAGCTTCTGTGGTTGCAGGAAGTCAATAATGAAGATTAATGTAAAGAGAGAGTCTAAATACTGGGGCTGATAGTGCTTGCCTGTGAGCCCAACACTTGGTAGGAGAATCAAGAGCTCAAGGACACCCTTGAGAGGCCAAGATGGGGGGCAGGATACAAAGAGATGGATGGATGGATGATAGATGGATGGATGGATGATGGATGGATGAATGGATGATGGATGGTGGATAGATGATGGATGGATGGATGATGGATAGATGGATATAGTAGAGAAGAGAAGGAGGGACTATACATGCTTACATGCTTAGATAAATTTAACAAATTAGCAAGACATAAGCTGTTTGCTTTGTTCATTGTGGTAGCAGGGGGAGTGTTTCCCACTGAACATTATTTAAAGATCAGAAGGCAATTTTTCTTCTTATCATGTGGGTTCTGGGAATTAAACTCAGACCATGTGAATATATATATAGTTATAAACACTATATATAATATATGACGTGTGTGCATATATGAGTGCACATGTGTTCTAGCTTGCTCTCTCTTGCTGTGATCAGCATCATAACCCAAACCAACATGGGCATAAAAGGGTCTATTTCATCTTAAACTCCCAGATCACTGTTTGTCACTGAGAGAAGTCAGGGCAGGAACGCAAGACAGGACCCTGAAGGCAGGAATGGAGGCAGACGCCATAGAAGAACATTGCATACTGGCTTGCTCAGCTTGCCTCCTTACACAACTCAGGACCACTTGCCCAGGGAGCGCTCCCACATTAATCATTAATAGAGTAAACACCCCACAGATATGACAATAGGCCGATCTGCTGTAGGCAGTTCCTCAACTGAGAATCCATCTTTTCAGATCACTCTAGTTTGTGTCATTAACAATAGTGAGCCAGCTCAACATCTATGTGTGCAATACCCATATATACTTACTTTTTTATCAAAAAGAAGACACATGCCTTTAATTCCAATACTTAGGTGGAGGAGGCAAGGGTTTTCCTGTGACTTTAAGGCCAACCTGGTCTACAAAGCAAGATCCAGGGCTACATAGAGAGAACTTGTCTCGAAAGAAAGAAAGAAAGGAAGAAAGAAAGAAGCAGAAAAAGAAATAAAAAAAGGAACATTAAAATTTGCTAGCATTCCATATATAAACTGACATCAGTATATACACTTGACATGTATGTTAGAAACTTATTGTTGTGATCAAATAAAATGTCTGATGAGTCACTTAAAAGAAGTGGTTTATGCTTCAAATTCATGGTCCCTCCTGGTGGTGAAGGCATGATGGCAGAAGCAGCTTGTTTGTGCTTTTGGTATCGGGAGCATGAGGCTGCCTGCTCACAAGTCAACAGACTAGGAAAAAATGAGGACAGAAGTGAGGGTAGGCCATACACCTCCTGGGCCACCCTCCCATTTCACCTTCAAACAATTCCTCTGCAGAGGCTCCACCTCCTAAATGCTCCCCAAACAGCACCACCAGCTGGAGCCCAAGTCACTACACAAATGAGATATTTTACATCTAAAGCATAACATTTTACCTTTGCCCCCTGACTTAGGGTTTCTATTGTTGTGCTGAGAGACACTGACCACAGTAACTCTTACGAAGGGAAACATTTGATCGAGGCTGGTTTATAGTTCATCATTGACTTAGTCCATGACCGTCATGGCTGGAAGCATGGTGGCCAGCAGGCAGACATGGTGCTGGAGAGGAACAGAGAGTTCTACATCTAGATTGTCAGGCAGCAATTGGTGACCTCCAGACTTAGTGAGAGATACTGTCTCAATAAACAGGGGCTGGAGAGATGGCTCAGTAGTAAAAGCACTGGATGTTCTTCCAGAGGACCTGGGTTCGAGTCTCAGGACACACATGGGAACTCATAAGCTTACAAACATCTATAAAAACAGTCCCAGGCTGGGATCTGACACCCTCTTCTGGCCTCTTTGGAACTGAATTGCACACATGTGGTTTACAGACATACATGCGGGAAACACAGACATTAAAAAAAAAGTAGACAGCCCTTAAAAACAATGCTCAAAGTTGACCTTTGGCCTCCACATGCACAGATATACACTAAAATTAAAACAAATTTTAAAATGTAGTCTTTTCTGAGAATCACTGAAATTTCTTATCTATAAGCCCAAGTAATTTTTAAAAAGAAAGAATAAGATACATACTTCCAACACACAATGATGTAGAATATTCTCATTCCAAAAGGGGGGATCGTGAGGTTTGCCAAGAAAGATTAGTCTAAAACCAGACCAAACCCGCTAAGGCACACAGTAAACCCTAAAGCCACATTCAGCATTTGAAGTTCTTAGTGGCATCATCTGGGCTCCTACAGGCTTGAGCATCCTTGCCTGCATCTCTGTTGCCTAGAACATGTGGTCTCCCTCATCAGATGGCTCCACACAGTGACTATGGCTGTCCTCAGCAAATGCCTCATGCTTCTGGCATCTACAAAATCCTGGAGTATTCACTGCAACTAGCTTTGTGCACAAACAGCCCACTCAGAGACTCCATGTAGAAAATCTGACCATCTTGCATGTTGTCTGGCTTCAGTTGTTTTCTGTAAAGTCAGTGTAAGACCGTATCACTCCTGTATGTCTTCAAAATCAGTACCATGTGGGTGGTGCACAACTTGGCTGCCATCTGGAGATGAATCCTGGCTCCTTTGGACCACAGTTATGGTTGTCTCTGTGTACCTAGCTTCTAGGTGTTTAGATCAATATTTAGGGTGAGGGGTACCCATAGGAGGCCTCACTCTATGCCTTGGAGGCTATCTTTGTTAAGTACCTTTGTAATTGATTTTTTTTTTCCTTCTTTATTTTGTATTTGTAATAGATTTTTAATCCAGGCTAACTTGGAACTCACTATGTAGATAAGGATGACCTTGAACTCCTGATTCTTTTGCCCCTTTTCATTTCCCACATAGTTCTAGTAACAGTGGTCGTCGCCACCAGCCCTAAGCACTATTTGAATTAACTACTGCAGTTATGGTCTGACCTTCAGACACGTAGACTGTGGCATGTGTGTGCACTCTCATGCTGGAACTTGCACACACACACACACACACACACACACACACAAGCACAATGGTGGTATGAATGCAAATGGCCCCCAGTTGGGGGAACTGTTTGTCATGGATTAGGGGGCGTGGCTTTGTTGGAGGAAGTGTGTCGCTGGGGGAGGGCTTTGAGGTTTCAAAAGCCCAAGCCATTCCCAGTTAGCTCTCCGCCTCTCTCTGCTTCCTGCTTATGGATCGATCACACTATGAGCTCTCAACTACCTTTCCAGTGACATGCCTGCCGGCCTGGTGCTATGTGTCATGCTCCCCACCATGATGGTCATAGACTCACTTTTAAAACTGTCAGCCCAATACATTCTGTGTTCTATAAGTTGCTTTGGTCATGGCATCTCTTAACAGAAATGGAAAAGTAGATAAGACACATATACCAGAAGAAAGACTGGAGCTAGATATAGTGGTACATGTTTGCGATCGTAGCACTTGGAAGGCTGAGTTCAAAACCAGCCTCAGATAGTGAGTTCCAGTGTAGCCTAGGCTATATGAGACACTGACATAAAAACAAACAATAAACAAGCAAGCAAGCAAGCAACAGAGAAGAGGGATGGGGCTCAGAGATTGGGAGAAACCTGGAGAGATGTTTCTGTGGTTAAAAGTATTTTCTGCTCTTGCAGAGGACCCGCATTCACAGCGACCACATGGCAGTTCACAACTCCAGTACCAGGGCTTCAGAAACCTTCTTCTAGCCTTTATTGGGCACTTTCATATATGTGGTGCACATGCAAAACACTCATAGGTATATAAAAATAAATCTTTAAGAACAGAAGGAAGAAAATCTGCAGAAGCGGTTCCTTTGGCAGAGTCCTTGCACAAAGCCCTAGGTTCCCTCTGACCCAGCATCACACAGAACAGTATGATAACCCACACCTGGAATGGCAGGACTTGGGAAATGGAGGCAAGAAGGTGAAGCCGCCAGCTACATATCAAGTTTGAGGCCAACCTGCACTACATGAGACCCTGCCTCAGAGAATGACAGAGGTATCAAAATGCCTTTTCAAAGATGACTTAGTGTGTATACATGGAGAAATATTGACTTTGTGATAGAAAATTCTGGTAGGTCCCGCCTTCAGCTAATGATTATCTTGAACATTAACCACACCAAGACAATCAGGCAAGGTGTTCCCCTTGTCACAACACTCTAGGAATGGTGTAGGTTGCTTAAACGCATAAGCCGAATCTACTTATGATGAAATGTCAGCCAAACCCAAAATGAATAGCATTCTACAAAATACCTGACCATGCAATCATGCCAGAAGCAGAATGACTGCCGAGCTATCGCGGCCAAGCACAATACCCGATCTTGAGTTGGATGCTGGACAAGGAAAATGAAAGAGCTGTGAAGGACCCTGTTTGACAGCTTATGAAACTTAAATAGATTTTGGATTAGATATGAAAGGATTAACATTAACAAAACTTTTATTTAGGTCACTGTATAAACTGTGTAAGAGAATGTCCTTGTGTTTGATAATACACACCAAAGTGCCCAGTGGCAAAAGGAACAGTCGCCTTCGAAGCCTCCTAAGGATTCAATTTAAGTGGTTCGGGAAAGGAAAATATTCACACACTTGCACACACAAAGGAACAAATAGCTGGACCCACCATGGAGAGAATTGTATAAGATGTGAGTAATCTGTGAGTCTGATGCATATATAACAATCTCACAGACTATTCAGCAAAGGATTGTAAATCCTAATAAGTTAAAACAAATCCTTTAAAGGTTGATCACCAGGCTACGTACATGTACCAAGCAAGGCCTGCATGATGTATGTGCAATCAGTCAGTACATTCAGTTACTGCATGGGAGCTTACTCTATTTGTGAGTGCAGAAAAAAAATAGCAAGCTTTAACATTAAGTGGAGTGGTAGCTTCCTGTACTCTCAACACTTAGGAGCATGAGGCAGGGGGATGGCCAAGAGTTTGAGGATGGCCTAGTTTACATAATGAGTTCCAGTTCTAGCTGGAGCCAGAGCCAAGATTCTTACTTAAAAACGACACGACACAAAATAATCAAACAGAAAAACATTGGTTTTTTTGTTTTTTTGTTTGTTTGTTTTTTATTTTTTTATTTTATTATTTTTTTAAAGTAAACTGTATTTTATTTATTTATTTATTTATTTGCCTTGGTGTTTGCCTGGAACTGGAACTACAGACAGTTGTTAGCTGCCATGTGGGTGCTGGGAATCGAACCCGGGTCCTCTGGAAGAGCAGACGGTGCTCTTAACCGCTGAGCCATCTCTCCAGCCCCCGTCACATGTTTCAATTGTCTTAATTTTCATTTAATTCCAAACCCTTTGACAATTACTTAAATCTCCATTCAGAGGCTTTGTGTCTAAGGTGGGAAACAATGCCAGCCTGTGGGAGTGAATGTAGGAGGGCCTACACGTTCCACCACATCATAAATTCAAGAGCAGTTCTACAGGAGGCCTTGTCCAAGAAAAACAGTAAACAAATAAATAAATGAGAGATTTAAGGGCCTGAGATATATATAGCTCAGTGGTTACTTGCCCAGCACACGCAACAGAAGAGAAAAAAGAGGAAAGAAAAAGAGGAAGGAAGAAGAGAAGAGGAGGAAGAGGGTAAAGAGAAGGAGGGAGAGGAGGAGGAGGAAGGAAGAAGGCAAGCTTCCGGTTTTGGAGTCATGAGAAAGCAAGGTACAATGAGTAATCGACAGCCTGCCTCACAAACACAAGGTCTGCCAGAGAGCGCCAAGATCCAGCGAATGCCATTTGACACTCTGCAGAGGCGGCTGGCTCTGGGCGAAAAGAATTGCCACAATTTTCCAAGTGCAGCAGAGAATATAATGACTTTATTGTGGTACTTGTTTACCTCCTAATGGAAGGTTCATTCTCACTGGGCCCTTGGGCCCTCTTCAAGCCCTGATGTCTAGACAGAAGAAAATTCCATCTAGAGACATGGAGCAGAGAGAAAAGGAACAATTTAATAGCTACCCCAGACCTTATGGTTGAGGACATAGCCATTGAGGATCTATTCCCTTAGTCGCTGAGCTCTCTCTCTGTCTCTGTCTCTGTCTCTCTGTCTCTCTGTCTCTCTGTCTCTCTGTCTCTCTCTCTCTCTCTCTCTCTCTCTCTCTCTGCTCACTACTGTCTTTCTCTCCCTTCACCCACTTTGATGTGGGCTCTGGGATCAAACTCGGGTCTCTAGCTTGTCACCCCACCCCCCACCAATAGAGTCTTACTTGCACAGACTGGAATGACATTGAATTTCCTTCTGTCACCTCGTCTCAAGGACTGAGGTTACAGATATACACCACCACACCTAGTTTCACCACACCCTGGGAATCAAACTAGGGCACTGTGTATTCTAGGCAAGCTGTACTAACAGGGCTACAGCCCCAGCCCTTCTTTATCATTGAGTACTGTACATTCCCTGTGAATTCCCTGGGCTCTGTCTGATTCATAAGGGCCTTAAAGGCTCAGTTCCAGCTTAGCCCTGTTAAGACTATTTGGGTTTCACCGGGTCTGCCTTAGTGTTTTGGCTTGGGGTTCTGGGTTGTCTCATCTTGACAACAGGACCAATTGGCTCCTTCTCCCAGAAGCAGCTTCATGACTCTTTCCATCTTTGGCAAATTGATAGCCTGCTTCTGCAAGCATTGCCACACACACACAGCTGTGAGCCTCAGGGCTCTACGAGCAGGGCAGCTTTCCCCAGTGAGGCTTTCAGGACAGAGAAGCAGCTTAGAATCTTGATTCATTTAGGATCCTTGAGAGCCATTGGACTTTAACTCACAAGCATTTCTCAGCCTGGGCATTTCTTCCATTATTGGACCTTGGAAGTTTTCTGGTAGAATCTGTAAAGAGCCAAGAAAAGTATTTTTAGCTGGCAGATAAGTAGCCTTAAATTTTTAGAAACAGAAATAAATTCAATTTCCATTGCCATGTTATTTTTTTATTTATTTACTTATTTCAAGGGTGAGAGGAACACATGCCATGACACACCCGCAGAGGTCAGAGGACAATGTGCAGGAAGGGATAATTTCTCTCCATCCACCACGTGGGCCCCAGGGATCAAACTCAGGTTCATCAGGCTAGGTAGTAAACACCTTTACCTGCAAATTACTGGTTCTCAGTCTTCCTCATGCTGTGATTCTTTACTACAGTCCATCTTGTGGCGACTCCCCGACCATAAAATTGCTACTTCATAACTGTAATTTTACTACTGTTATAAATAATAATACAAATATCTGATATTTCTGTTGATCTTAGACTACTCCTGTGAAAGGGTCAGTCAACCTGAGGGGTCTCGACCCACAGGTTGAGAATCAATAAGCTACACCGTATCCCAAGGCCTCTCTTTAAAATTTAATTTCAGAGCTTGGGAGATGGCTCAGTGTGGTAAAGGGCTTTATATATGTTTGATATACAATAGTAAGGAACTGAGTTCGGATCCCCGACGCCCATGTAAGAGCCAAGCTCTGGAAAAAGCAGCTGTAACTCTAGTACTTAGAGAGATGGCAATGAGATTCTTGGGGGCTTGCCGGCCAGGCAGACCAGTCAAGAACGGCTGGCTCCAGATCCAATGAGAGACTGTCTCCAAAAAGATGTAGAGAAGGCCTAGAGAGATGGCCCAGCTTTGGAGCCCCCCTGCCAAAGGATTTGTTTGGAGAGATATGCATACTGCTGGTGCAGCTGGCAGCCATGGAAGCATAACCCGAATAAGGCTGACCCAGAAAACTATAGGGGCAGAAAAGGGCACTAGAGTAAAGGAACGCTGGCAACACCTGAAGAGCTGGGTAGCTAAGGGTGTAACCCTGCTGCAAAACTCCTTTCTATGTGAATCAGTGAGGCCCCAGACCTCAGGCAATGTTCTGTAATCTTCCAGACCTACCTGGCAAGGATACTTTTACTGTACACCACCACATCTCAGCCCTGTGAAGATTAACACTAACATAATTCTTCCTGTTGGAATGATTTATTTTTTTTATTTTTATTTTTTTTAAAAACTTTATTTATTTATTTGCCTTGGTGTTTGCCTGGAACTGGAACTACAGACAGTTGTTAGCTGCCATGTGGGTGCTGGGAATTGAACCCGGGTCCTCTGGAAGAGCAGACTGTGCTCTTAACCGCTGAGCCATCTCTCCAGCCTGTTGGAATGATTTATATGGGTTAATATATCAATATGTGCACATCTCATGAATAAATACTATTGTCCTTAGGCAGCCATAGTGGAGCACACTTTTAATCCCAGCACTTGGGAGGCAGAGGCAGATCTTAGAGAGTTTGAGGACAGCCACTGCTACCATGATAAAACTCTGTCTCCAAAAAAACAAGCAAAATCCCTGCCCTTAATGCTACATTAAGTCTTCAGAGGAAGGATTTTTTTTCTGGAGAAGAGAGGAAGAAAAGCAACACTTGGAAGAAGAAGAAAAAAAAACATTTGCTTTATTAACCATGAAACAAAGAACGAAAGAACAAAAAAATCCCTGAACTGTGCAAAAGGGGTATGATTTTTGAATGTAGATAGAACTGTTACAGACACCAGCATGGTTTGGGTTTGTTTGTTTAGTGTTGAAAAAAAGACCTCTTGGGGCTGGAGAGATGGCTCAGAGGTTAAGAGTACTGACTGTTCTTCCAGAGGACCTGAGTTCAATTCCCAGTAACCACATGGTGGCTCACAACCATCTGTAATAAGATCTAGTACCCTCTTCTGTATACTGTATACATAATAAATAAGTCGGGCTGGAGAGATGGCTCAGCGGTTAAGAGCACCATCTATCTGCTCTTCCAGAGGACCCGGGTTCAATTCCCAGCACCCACATGGCAGCTAACATAATAAATAAGTCTTTAAAAAAAAAAAAAAAAAAGACCTCTTGACTTGTTCTACAACTTAGGGGGAAGAACTCAGTATGTCACCAATAGAATGGTTATCTCTACACTCTTTGCTGGAGTGTTCCTCTTTTTCTGTCTTCTTTGATGTCCTGATTGCTGATCAGTTCATTTATTGTGACATAGGCCTCACTATAGACTGTGTAGACTGAATGCATAGAGATTTATCTGCCTCTGCTTTCTTTAACACTAGCACTCAGGAAGCAGAGGCAGACAGACATCTGTCAGTTCAAGGTCAATCTTGGTCTACAGGGTGAGGTCTAGGTCTCATACTTAGACACTGAGACCCAGGTGGGGTGAGGAGATAGGATTGGTGGCACACATCTTTAATTCCAGCACTTGGGAGTTTTGGAAGCAGAGGCAGACAGATCTCTGTAAGCTTGGGTCCCTGCTTAGTCTACATAGTGAGACTCTATATCTCAGTAATAAACAAACAAACAAATAAGAAAAAAAGATTATATTAACCTGAGTGACAAGTGTAAATAAATGATACTAAACATATCTGGACAAGTTTCCACCAGTACTGATTAAATTTCTTTTTCAGTTCATTTTCTTTTCTTTTTTTTTTTTTATGAATAAAGAAGTCACATTTTCTATCCTTGTATAACTTTATTCAAGGTCCCTTCCTCCCTCCCACCACATAAGGTCATTCTCTCTTCTCCACAACTCCCCAACCCCACCCCCACCCCACCACCCCACCCCTGGGGCAGGCCGCAGGCGGTCCCAAGGTCCTACTGTCCCAATATTGCTCAATTCAGCCTCCACTCCTGGCAAATCCAGTTCTCTATCCCAACATCGAGACTGAGTCAGGTGTTCCTCTAGGGGCAGTGGGTTTCTTGACTTTCTACAATCTTTTTTTTTTTTTTAATTTACTTTATTTATGTGTACAACATGTGTGCAGTATCCTCAGAAGGCAGAAGAGGGTGTCAGATCCCGGGAACTGGAGCTGTCAGCCTCAACCACTAAGTGATCTCTCCAGTCCCATTTTTCTCCAGTTGCAGACAAAGAAGAATTTTCTATCTCTTCCTAGATAGTTGTATTTTTATTAGCTTAATGTGTATATAAAGTTTTATTTAAAGATTTACTTTAATTTGTATGTATTCTGGGAACCTAACTCAAGTCCTCTGAATGAATAGCAAGAGCTTTCAACTATTGTGACATTTTTTTTCAGCATCACAAGATGCTGTTTAAAAAAAATTATGTCAACGTTTGATTTTTAAAAATGACTTGTAAGGAGCTGGAGAGATGACTCAGAGGTTAAGAATATTTCCTATTTTTGCAGAGGACCAGAGATAGGTTCCCAGTATTCACACAGCATCTCACTACTCAGAAGTCAAAAGGATCTGATGCCTGCTTTTGACATCTGAGGGCATGTAGCACATAGATGGTACACATGCATACATGCAGGTGAAACACTCAGACAAATAAAATATACATCTAATTTTTTTATTTAAAAAAATTTAAATGGCTTATCACATTTATCTAGATAATCTCTGGTTCCCTAAAATTAAGTGACCTAATACATTTTAGTTTGGTTGACTGTGAAAGAGTGCTAGATGTATATAAAAACAATCTCTGATACAGATATCCCCATGGTCGCATCATTGCATTGTGCCATCTGCTCAATAGCATCAAGTGGATGCTATCACCAGTCAATAATAAGTTCCGGTGATATCTATCTATCTAAATTTGCTCAAAGATTCATAATACATAACTTTCTTTATTACTAATGATTTTTGTAATCAACATTACTAGTCTATATAATTTGATATCTTCAAGGTCTTCCATTGTGTTTGAGACAGGGTTGCAGTAAATAGTCCTGGTTGACCCAGAACTCAGAGATCCACCTGCCTCTACCTCCATTTCTTGAGTGCTGGGATTAAAGGTACACACTTCACACCTGGTGACATTTTCACAATAACAACAACAACAGAAAAAACCCTACAAGAGGCCAGGTGCCTTTAATCCCAGCACTTAAGAGGGCAGAGGCAAGAGGGTCTCTGTGAGTTCAAAGCCAGCCTGGTCTACATGGGTGAGTTCCAGGACAGCCAGGGCCTAGGCCCATATAGACAGACCATGTCTTAAAATAACCAAAATGAACCAACCAAAAGAAATAATAACAAAACTATAAGATAATAGAAAGAAAAAAAAAAAAAGGAAGGAAGGAAGGGAGGGAGGGCAAAACTAAGAGAACATGAAGATTTGGGGCTAGGACGTATTTTACATATTTTAAGCAAAAGTTCTCAGTGGTAGAGAACTTTTGCTTAAAATATGTAAGTCCCTGTGTTTGATCCCTGATATCAAACTAAGAAGGGGCAAGGGGAGAATTTTTACTGAGAAATTTACATGGTTTACAGCAAGTATTACTTGGGTTCAAAGGCATGGGAGCAGCTCCATGGAAGAAGGATGCGTTCCAGTGCTTCAGAGAGTTTCGCAACCATTTCTTTGATTTATTGCAAACTTCAAGATAAGCATCTGGATTTTCCTGTTTATCAAGGAAGTGGGGATCATCGTTATCACTGTGGCTTGGAACTCTCAGATTCTACCTTATCAGCTCCATCAAAGCTATGACTATTGAAACAGACAATTACTGCTAACCTCTCATAAACAGAGGCATCAGGTAATTGCAAAACAAGGTTGGCATATAGGTCAGCATGTTCCCTTTTACTTGGTGTGCATAATTTAATGCACACACTCTAAAGATTTTGATGGCAAAGGTGCTCTTTTTAGTGTGCCTAGAAAATTATGCCTTAGACCAGAAACAAAGTCATTAGGATGCCTGATGGCAAACCCAGGCAGATTACCCTTCTATATGGTCACCCTTAATCTTTGTAAAGTTCCTCAGTTCCCACCAATCAGCAATCATGGCCCACATTTACTTAAAAATGTTTAATTGGATTATCAGTACATATTTGAAATCAAATCCTTCAGTAAAGTTTGTTGGTTTTATTTTATTTTGTGTTATGGTGGATTAAGCCTGTGGTTTTGTGTATGCTAGGCAAAGGCTTTTCCACTGAGCCACCACCATCATCCAGGCCTCCATAAATTAAGTTGTTCTGGTGACAGGACCTGAGCGGTATTTGTCTGTTTGTTTGTTTGTTTCTGTACTTACTGAGCAACACAAGCTTGAACCTAAGGCCTGTACATGTTAGGCAAGTGCCCTACCACCAACCTACATCTCCAAATTTGTTTTAACTTTTATTTTAAAATGGCTTTCTTAAGTTGTTCCAGCTGTTCTGGAACTCACTCTGTCACCCAGGCAGGCCTTAAGTGTACCATTTTCCTGACTCAACCTCTTGAGTAGCTAGGATTACAAGTCTGTACAACCAGACCTTGGTCTGACTCACCATCATCTTTTAGTATCTGAAGGGGATTAACTGCCGGCCTGCTTTAGAGACTGAACTCTGAGCATGCTCAAATCTCTTATGTCAAATGATCTAATATTTGTGTACAACGTATACATGTAATATGCTTTACATTAACTCCCAGTTATTTATACATTGTATCATCCTTAAGGAAGGATGCATTGGAGGTGGTTAGTCCATATGGTTTGGTATAGAAACAATGTTTTTGTTTTGTTGTTTTGTTACAAAGGGAGGGGACAGGAGAGGAGAAATAAGAAAGCGAGCCAGTCTTCTTTCTCAGCCTTTCTCTGCTTCCGCAGGGCTCAGCAAGTAGGCACATGCACACAGCCCAGGCCACGGTTATCTTCCAACTTGACTATGACCTCCTGATTTTGAATTGCAAGACTGCAGAACTGTGAGAAACATATATTAAGTCTACATTTAAGCCGTTCAGTTGTATCGGTAGGGTGGAGAGATGGCTCAGCCAGTTAAGAGCGCTGGCTTGCTCTTCCAGAGAACCTGGGTTCAATTTCCAGCACTCAGTTTTCTGTGACTCTAATTCTAGGGGATCCAAAACCCTCACACAGACATATACATGTAGGCAAAACACTAACACACACAAAATAAAAGTAAATTATTTTTAAAAGCTACTCGAGACATTTTGTTAGTGTG
This sequence comes from Sigmodon hispidus, assembly GCA_004025045.1. Taxonomy (NCBI): domain Eukaryota; kingdom Metazoa; phylum Chordata; class Mammalia; order Rodentia; family Cricetidae; genus Sigmodon; species Sigmodon hispidus. The sequence goes on along the minus strand of PVIH01020900.1, from coordinate 9,142 downwards.
GTCAACACTGGCTGAGACGGCTATCATGGTAATTAAAATTCTGCTTGTCTAACTAGAGCTATTTCCACTGATAAGACTCGAGAGATCTCCAGCCTCCTAAACCATGAAAAGAGAAAATCTCTCCTTGGGACAGCTGATAACCAGCAGAGTGTCACACAAACAAAGCATTCATGGGTCACAGTTGTGAAAGTCTTATGAAGGCCAGGATTCCAAAAATCTGTAATCGTATTGCACAACCAAGATATGCTCAGCTCAAACAAAGGACTGTCTGTCAGGGAAATAATCACAAGCAATCACGGACAATTGCACAGCACTCTTCATTTTAAACTTAAGTCTAATGCTTCAGCCACAACAATCCTGATATTTATAGCCATACTTAAAAAGCACTTTAGATAACTTTTTGAAATAAGCTTTCATAATATACTTTATTAGCTTTGGAGGGGGGAGGAGGTTGAGATAAGGTATACTATATAACCCAAGCTGTCTTTTAACTCACTGTGTAGTTTAAAGACTCCTGATCCTTCTGCCTCTGCCTCTGCCTCAGGACTATTAGGATTACAGTGTAAATTGCCACACCCAGCTGTTTTACTAACTTTAAAAACAGCTTTTGGGGCTGGAGAAATGACAGTGAAGAGCACTTGCTCTTGCAGAGGACCCGAATTCACTACCCAGCAGCTGCATGAGTGACTCAAAGCTATCTATAACTCCAGTTCCACGGGATCTGACAACCTCTTCTGGCCTTTGTGGGCACCAGGCATACATATATGCATTCCGGCAAAGCATGCATGAACAGAGTAAACTTAGCTCAAGAAACCCCATTTTGTATTCTAGTAGCCATTTTACACAAAAGGTAAAATAAAGTTGAATCTCACATTTCTGGCAGGGGCTTGCCCAGTTCCAAAAAAGAATAAACAAAGCACTATCTAGGGACATCTGGATGATCTGATCCCAGGGTAGTGAAAGGGCCACCCCACCCAGGTGAGGTCCAGGAATGTCAAGCTGTGGAAAGTCCCTAAGCATGAGTCAATCAGCAGCACACTTGCCCCCTTGTCCCCAAGTAACCCTGCCTTGTGGTTTTTGCCTTTAAAAAAGCTTGTGTCATTTAGGGTGCTCAGCTCTTCCTTGCCTCAGGTACGTGGAACGAGCTCCCTGCCTGGCTTGTTTCTTGCTGACAATAACCCTTGCTGTTGCATTTTGGACATCTCCGTCTCCAGTGATCTCTCTGGGGGTCGAGCTTTGGGCAGAACAATGCACACACATAAAATAAAATTAATAAAATCTTTTAAAAAAATAAATTAAGTAGCTTTCATTGTTTTTTGTTTTGTTTTGTTTGAGATAGAGTCTTACTATGTAGCCTGAAAACTCACTATGTAGACCAGATTGACCTCAAACTCATGGAGATCCACCTGCCTCTGACTTCTGAGTGCTGAGATTAAAATCATGTAGCACTATACCTAGCTAAAACAGCTTTCTAAGATATGTTCCTCCAAAGCATTAACATAAAAATACTACTATAATTACTTAGTGGAAAAAATCTAATATTTAATTCTACTATTAATAAATTAAATGGGATTCAACAAAATAAAACTTGCTATGTTTAGTCAATCACAGGGACACATTTAATTCTAGCACTTGGGAGGCAGAGGCAGGCCTAGTTTACCTGGCAAGTTCCAGACCAACCAGAGCTACATAGTGAGACCCTGCTTCAAAGGGGAAAAAAATTATATTAGGCCTGAGACTATAACTCAGTTGGTTAGGGCTTACCTAGTTTTCACAAAGCCCTGGGTTCAATCTCTAACACCACATAAATCAGATGAGATGATGCATGCCTATAGTCCTGATATTTTGGAGGTGAAAGCAACAGGATCAGGATTTCAAAGCCATCTTAGCTACAGTGTGTGTGAGCAGCATGGGAGCCTGTCAAGTTAAGGATTCTTTGAGCCAGGCAGTGGTGGTGCATGTCTTTAATCTCAGCACTCCGGAGAAAGAGGAAGGTGGATCCCTGTGAGTCCTAGGACAACTAGGGCTATACAGAGGGATCCTGTTCAGAAGTGTGGAAGCAGGGGAAAGACACCATCCTTCCCCACTTTCTACCTTCAATGGAGGATACATTGTAACCTTCATCCTTATGCTCCAACCACTATGGAGCAAGTGCTCCATCATAATGGAATGCGTCTCCTGAACTGTCCTTAAATTGCCTCCCATCAGCCATTTGGTTACAGCGATGATCAAGGTACCAATAAATTAGGCTGGTCTCAAACTCTTGGCTTCAGGTGGTCCTTCCACCTTGGCCTCCTGTTCCAATGTATCTGGTTCTATTCATTTTTTTAAAATGAAAATGAACTGCTGATGGTAAGCAGCTAGATGATGGTAAGAGGTAAGAAATATATATTTTTTCTAATGTTAGATTTATTTATTTTATGTATATGAGTGTTTTGCCTACCTGTCTGTATGTACACCTTGAGCATGCTTGGTGTCCATGGAGGTCAAAAGAGGATATTAGATCCTCTGAAACCAGAGTTACAGGGTGATGTGAGCCACCATGTGGGTTGTGTAAATTAAATCCAGGACCTCTGGAGGAAGCCAATGCTCTTAACTGCTGAGCCATCTCTCCAGCCCCCAATAGTATGCTTTTTCAGCAGGTGTGATCAAGGTCATCTTTGGCTACATAGTAAGTTCAGGACACCCTGGTTTATATGAGAGTGTGTCTCAAAAGCAGAGAAGCAATCAGTTGTGCATACAGGTACTTTAATCCCAGCACTTAGGAGGAAGGGGCAGGCAGAGCTCTGTGAGTTTGAGGCCAGCCTGATCGACATAGAAAGTTCTGGCCTGAACCAGGAGAATCACACAATGGAAGAATCACAGCCGAGGCTTCCCCATAAGGCTCTGTCTCAAACACAAACATGAAGGCAAACAAACATATGAAAAAGAACCTGGGGGGCTGGAGAGATGGCTCAGCGGTTAAGAGCACCGTCTGCTCTTCCAGAGGACCCGGGTTCGATTCCCAGCACCCACATGGCAGCTAACAACTGTCTGTAGTTCCAGTTCCAGGCAAACACTAAGGCAAATAAGTAAATAAAGTTGTTCAAAAAAAAAAAAAAAAAAAAAAAAAAAAAAAAAAAAAAAAAAAAAAAAAAAAAAAAAAAAAAAAAGAAAAAGAAAGAAAGAAAAAAAAGAAAAAGAACCTGGGAATGAGTAAGAATAGAAAAGGAAAGTCCCAGATCTGAGAAGTCACCATGTTTGTAGGACAAGAAGAGGCTGGGTAACACTGACAGCCTTAAATCCTCTGTGAGAAGTTGGTGCACACTGTATGCAGAAACCGGCTGACAGGAAGCCTCAGTGGCTCTGGAGCAGAGCTCTGATGTGTCTGCTACTGACAGCCCTGTTCTAACCTAGTTACCTGGAAACTGGTAACGGAGTCCTGAGACCTTTAGATCCCACAAGTTCCCTGAAGGGGACAAGGGGACAGCTCTCTCTCAAGATTCCTTCTTCTTCTTCTTCTTCTTCTTCTTCTTCTTCTTCTTCTTCTTCTTCATTTTCTTCTTCTTATTATTATTCATTTTCTTCTTCTCTTCTTCTGCTTCTTTCCTCTTCTTCAATTAATTTTTTTATGGTGAAAAGTATATTTAGAATTAGCTGGACTGAGTTTAGATGATCCCAATTTTGTTGGTGACATCCAGAGCATCATAATCAGAATCCAATCAAACATAGGCCTTCTTCTCTCTGTCAGGCCTTATGAGGGTGTTGGCTTTGGCCACATCTATGTCATAGAGTTTCTTCCCAGCCTGTTTGATCTGGTGCTTGATGGCCTTGACATTCACAATGAACACAAGTGTGTTGTTGTCTTCTATCTTCTTCATGGCTGACTCAGTGGTCAGGGGGAACTTGATGATGGCCTAGTGGTCAAGCTTGTTTCTCCTGGGCGTGCTCTTTCAAGCGTATTTGGGCTGCCTCCTGAGCCTAAGGGTCTTGGGCTGCTGGAAGGTGGGAGACATGTGGATTTTCTTTTTCAGCACTGTCTTCTTGGCTTTCAGGGCCTTTGATTTGGCTTTGACTTTGGGAGAGGCAGGAGCTTCCTTCTTTGCTTTCGGTGCCATCTTGGTGAAAAGGGTTGCCTATTCCCAATAGATTTTTTTGGTTAGCGTGCACATCATGCAAATTGGGTTCCCTGTAATATATCCTTTTCTCTCTCCTTCCTTCCTCCCTCCCTCCCTTCTTTACTTTGTTTTGGGACAGCTCTCTCTATTAGGTAGCACTGGCTGTTCTGGAATTCACTATACACACTAGATTGGCCTCAGACTCATAGAGATACTAGAGATTCCTCTGTCTCTGCATCCTGAGTGCTAGGATCAATGGAGTGTGCTACCATGCTGGGCTCCTACATATGTATTTCTCATATATACAAGTTTGAAATCTAGCATATATAAGAAAAATCACATTTGTCTTTCTTTTTCTTTTCTTTCTTTTTTGGACAGGCCTTAACTCTACATCCAGGCTGAACTGAAATTCACTACAAAGCCCAAGCTGATCTTGAATTCATGGCAATCCTTATGAGTCAGCTTTCTAAGTGCTACACTTACAGGGCTGTTCCACATATCCAGTCTATTAAGTCTATAAATCTTGTAAACCAATTTTGCTTCACATCAACTCATAGTCTTTCAGTTCTCAGAGATGCATTTGTGCACGTCTTCACAGAATGACTCCCATATGTATCCCTCATTCCTCCAAGAATCTAAAGAGGCAGATAAAGGGCCATGTGTACAGTAAATTCTGGGTTGTGCTTTCATTAGCTCAATTAGTGACTTGGCAAGTGGAATCTAAGCATCATAGAACATCATAGAAGTTGAGCAGATGGGAAGGACAGGATGTGAAGAACTCTAGTGACAATCCTTAGCTGGCTGAAAATGGAGAGGGAAGTCCCCCCCATGCTATCTATCCTCATCAATCTTGAATGTCTTCCAAATGTCCATGTCTTAAAGATTTTGGTCCTTAGTAGGGTGTTACTGGCAGATGGTGGAATCGTTAAGGAAAAAGGGCCTTATGGAGAAGTTATTAGGTCACTGGGAGCATGTCTTTAGGGAGGATTATGGGTGCTACCGAGGTAAGTCAACATAAGCCTGACAAACTGAGTTTGATCCCCAGGACCCAGGTAAAAAGGAGAGGAATCAGTTACCCCAGCATTCCTATGGGAGACAGAGACAGAAACTGGTCAGAGGCTTGGTGGCTAGACCAGGAACACAGCCCGGGGCCGAGACAAGAGGTCCTGCCTAAACAAAGCAGAAGGGGAGAAGGGCCTTGGAAAGGCTGTTCTCTGACCTCCACAGTTATGGTCTCTCCCTTACCACCACACAAAGCAAGTTAATTAAATCAAAAACAAAACCTTAAGGGAGGCTTCTGGGACTCTGGCTCCATTCTCTTCTTTTGCTTCCTAGCCACAATAGCAAGCCTTTTGCCCTGCTTGGGCTTTCTACCACAACCAGCTGGCATGCCTACCAGAGGCCCAGCAATGTGTCTCTCCATTCCTGGGGCTAGAACTTCCAAAATTATGAAGCAGGATAATCTTTCCCTGTTCGTAATGATCTGCGCAGTTCAGTGTTATGATAGATGGCTGATCAGCACATCTGCCCATGGGGACCAGACAGGGAGGAAACTAGCAAAAGCCAGGGGTAGACTCCACCTGCCTTGTGTGAGCTGGGGGAGGTGAGCACATTTACAACAAGCAGTTCACACTTCTGAGAACGAAAGAGCATGAGAGAGGGCTTTGAAGCACAGTGATTTCCATCAAGCCAGTCCGCCTTTAAGTCCTGGATTTCTTTCTTTGGTTGCTCAAAGAAATTGCTCAAAGCACGATACTGTACTTGCCAAGAGACAGCTGAAGCAAGTTGTCTTTCAGCTTCCAGTTACAGAGGTGAAGTCAGAGCCTCTGACAGCATTGGAGGTTAGACCTTTACTTGCTTTTCATATGTATATATATATATATATATATATATATATATAATATATATATGAAATGTATAATTACAATGGGTAAAGTTCTTAATAAGTATAGAGGTTGGTTAATATCTCAACCTGATTTTTATTTTATTTTAAACAAGAGTCTCACTCTGTGTCCCAGGCTATCTTCAAACTCTCTTCAATCCTCCATGCCTGAGAGGTAGCTGTGCTGCTGAAACACAGTAATTTCCTTCCTTCCTCCCTCCCTCCCTCTCTCCCCTCCTTTCTTTACTGCCTATTTACCACAAGTAGTTGGGCAAAGGGAAATGGTGAACAGAGTCTTAGGGGGAGGTGTGAGGGTCTTGTACCTTCTGTTTCTTTCTTTACTAGTGATGTCTGAGTTCAGTCTGAGACAATCTCCTGTAATCCAGGTTGGCATCCAAGCACAGAAGTCCAGGAACATGGTCTGTGTATGGCTTTTGTTGTTGTTTTTCTAACGGGGACTCTGTTTTGAGGGAAACCAGTTGGACTAGACTAATCTCCTTTCTTATGTACCCCAACACCATCATTGCCCCAGCAGTAAATGACCTTGACTCCCCACGTTCTGCACTCCTGAGGTCACAGAGCCCAGTCTCAGAGGAACCTCACAGGGCTAACACAGAGCTCTTTACTGGTCTGTGAACTCACTATGTAGCTGAGATGACTTCAAACTTTGAATCCTCTTGTTCCAGCTTCTGGAGGCTGGGATTACAGGCATGTACCACCTCAGCGGTGGAGAGCATTTGTTTTCTTCTTCCTGCAGAGGACCTAGTTTGGAATTTTTTATCTTCTTTCCTTAACCTTCTGAGATTAAAAGCATGAGTCACCACGCCTGCCTTGTTATCCTTTTCTAATGAGCATTTGACATGCTTTAGATTGCTGATGCTCAAAATTCACATCAGCGGTTCTAGATGGAGAGAGAAGAATTAAAGAAGCAAACTCAGATAAATAAAATGGGGGCTATAGGAGCAGTGATGGTGCCTGGTGTTAGAGATGCTCCCGCATCCCCATTTCTGACATAGTCTTATGTCACGTAGCCCAAGTTCCAGCCTCAAACTCACTATGTAGCTGAGAATAGCCTTGAACTGCTTCCTGATTCCAAGTCCTGGGTTACAAGTGTGAGGCACTACACTTCCACACTTCACTAAGACCCTCATTTTAAAACATGAAACAGTCTGAGGAGGTGGCTCAGATGCATCAGGACCTGAGTTTAGATCCATCACTCACATAAAAGCACAAAGTGTGGCTGCCTGTCACCCAAGAGCCATAGATCCTGGAGACAGGAGGATTATTGGATCTTGCTAGTCTCCAGCCTAGATCCTGCTTCAGTGAGAGACCCTGTCTCAAGAAATAAGGTGGAGAATGATACAGCAGGGCACCCAGGGTTCTCCTCTGGCCTTCCTATACATTCAGGTGTATGCACTTGAGCACACACATGTGTTTATACATCACACTCACACACAAACACATTAAACCTTAGAATGTATTATAGTAGACTGTATGCCTATCATGCATGGTGGGCCTGCCCTTGAGTTCTAACCCCTGCAACACACACACACACACACACATACACACACACACACACACACACACACACACACACACACACACACACACATCTAACTGCCAGTAACACTGAAAAACAAGCATACACGACGGAAATGATCAGGGCCATGCCCCCAAACACATCAGCTCTGCATGTTATTTTGAGAAGCACCGGTGCAGGAGGGGAGGAGATTTGCCCTGCCCTTTTCTTCCTCAGGTTGACAGAGAAAGCTCCCTTGAGATAACGTCCTCCTAGCCAGGAAGGAAGAAATCTCTTATCACAGGCCTCTGCCAATCCATGCTGGGATAGATCTGAGAAAACAAAGCTCCTACAATAACTCTTATCTTCCATGGGACACCCCCACCCACAGTGACTTCTGTACAAGTTACTGTTTCCTGGCTCAGATCCCTTTTGTCTTGTCATTTCTACCCAGTTTAGAGTTTCTCTAAAAGATATGGCAACTTTCTGTCCTGACCACTTATTTATTCCCCTTTGCAGGTCCCGATAGACAGGCAAAAATTAACAGAATGTGTGCACTGTTCTTCTGTCCCTCTATCTTGGACCATTTTATTTCTTGAACACAAGAGGAGTATTTTCTCTCTCTCTCTTTCAACACTTCCCATAGAATTGGACTATCATGATCTATTGTGCCTGAATTTCCCAACTGAACCTTGCTACTTAATCAGATAATCCATCAATCACTATGAGTGATGGGGAGGTGAGATTAAACTGAGACATTGAATTTTACTTTAAGATTTTAATTGAGATAATCTTTATTTTCTTTGTGTTGCACTAGGTATAAAAATTGGGGTCTTGCACATGCTAGGGAAATGCTATAACCACTGAGCTATACTCCCAGACCCATGAAGATGTTCACAGAGAACAGAAAAAAGCATCAGATACCCTGGAGTGAAGTTACAGGCACATGTCAGCCACCAGGTGTTAGTGCTGGGAACCAAACCCAGATCCTCTGCAAGAGCAGGCCTCGAATCTTAACTATTGGGCCATCTCTTCATTCAAAAAACTAGTTCTTATAAACACAATGATGATTTCATTAACTCATCCTGGTATCTACAGTGCCTTTAAGCTAATAAGTATTGTCAGAAATGATCAAGATTAGCTATGTAATGCAGGGTCAGGTTTTATTTCCTAGTCACCAGACATACTACAGGAATTGGTTTGTAGCTCTATATTAAAATACAAAACAAACAAACTAACAAAAACCAACCATGTTAAGTGGTTTATACAATTTGAACTGAGGGTGTGCACATATACTTTGGGTCTAAATGCTTGTTTTACTATGTTACTAATCTGTTTATTAGTCATGCTCCCTGCATTTATAGATTCGTCATACTGATTATTCATACATGAATGCAGCAGTTACTGAGGAGACTCTGGTGAAAGTGCTGGGCATAAATGGCTGGTGAATGCTCAGCCCTGAGGACAACATCTCTCCCACTCTGCTCCTCTAAGGCTACAGAAGACCGAGAGCATGAAGAAGGAGGAGGAGGAGAAGGAGGAGGAGGAGGAGGAGGAAGAAGAAGAAGAAGAAGAAGAAGAAGAAGAAGAAGAAGAAGAAGAAGAAGAAGGAAGTGAGGAATTCTGTCTCCCTGCATGGCACAG
>PVIH01020899.1:0-24674 GCA_004025045.1 Sigmodon hispidus | reverse complement strand
ATATACCCTAAAGAGGCACATTCACATACCAAAGGTATTAGCTCAACTATGTTCATAGCAGCATTATTTGTAATAGCAAGAATTGTCAGTCTTAATTTGAGCAGGAATTCTCATCATGAGAACTGCAAAAGATGAGTGAGTACAGCATCAGCGTTTTCAGAACTCAAGGCAGTTGTCCATGGCATTCCTGAGTAAGTGTCAATAGTATGATATACATATTTCATCTTTCCAAATATCTGCCAGATATCATTTCTCTGTGTTCCATTATGATTACTTCTAGCAGGTAAAGATGGTTGGTTGCAGAGGGAGCAAGTAGCACACTTCTGTAGAATATTTTTGGCCTGATGGCAAGTGATGCAAAAGCTCTTTTTTAATCCCTTGCTATTGACATGATTCCTTGATCCCTTATCCTAACATTGGGAATAGCTTGACCTACCCAATTCTCTTTGTCACAAAGGAGAGATTCAGCACTGATTGGATACTGAATTCGTTACTCTTTGGGTTAAGACCTAATCTTTTGTGGCATGAGCATTCTCTGTTCTCTTACATTCCATATTAGCTTGGTCAAAGGCCAAATAGAGTATTAATTGCTTCCTTACTCTTGGATCTGACATCATTCTATGTACAGTTTGGGTTAGTCTCTTCTGTCAAACCTTGTCTGACCTTGGTATATGACTCAATTTTCTCTTCAGGGTCCAAAATCTTTTCCCAAGCATCTTAGGCAGCAGTAAGGCACAGCAATAAGATATTTTCATCATAAATAGTTTGAACTCTTACATCAGAAACCAGACCTTCATCAAGAATTCTTGAGAGATGTTAAGACCTCTAACTTGTCCCTAATGTTCTATGGCCCTAGCCTCTTCCCTAAGCCAATTCCTCCGTTTTAAGTGTTGGCTGTAGTCCAAGTCCACAGCTGTCAGCTGTATCTAGTCATTAGGCAGGCAGGTTCGATTCAGATAGGTTGTGCTGCCTCCAACTAGCAGCAGGATACTAGCTTCTACAAAAACAAAGCCTCATAAAATTAGAGTATGTACTCAGGCCCAGACACACAGGTCCAAACAAGTGCGGGACTCGGTTGCTCCATGGGAGCCGAGTCTCTGCCTTCAGTTCAGCAACTCACTGAAAACTGAACACCATGGGGCACAAGGCCACGAGCCACGCACAGCCAGCCACAAACCAGGAAAGTGGTGGAACATAGCTTGTTTCTAAAGGCCTGCAGCCCTTTGTAGCTAGAACTGAGAGCACAGGTCAGCCCAGATCCACAGAGGTCTGGCCCAGGACTCGTGGCCCAGCTACTGCGGGGAATAAAACCACATTTGGTACCAGATATCACCAAAATTATTCAAGCGCAATATATCATATAAGGATTAATGCTTATGAAAGGGTTAAACAAACACTCATAAATACAAAAAAAACCTTAATGCAATTATAGGAAAGTCATAATTTTCCTTTCTGGATGATTAGTCTTCTCCCAGAGAAAAGCAGGAACAAATAGGAAGGCAATTTGGGTTTCATGTCCTCAATAATTCTGGCCACATCCCATTGAGGATTTGGACTCTCTGATGTCACAAGCACTTCCTTGGGTAACCTATGAATCCTAGTTACAAATAAATCTGAGACAAAAAAAGAAAAAAACAAGAAAATACCTAATGTTTTAGAGAGGCACATAGTTGAATACAGAACTCTTTAAGGTCAGGGAACAAGAACAAAGTAACTCAATTATTATGAACTTCTATGCCTTTCTTTTTAGGGTTGATTGAGCACCAAAGGTGATGATTAATTCCTTATACTCATTTTGCCCTCAATTTCCTGATATAAAAAACAAAACAAAAAACTATTTATGAGTGGGATGTGGCATAAAGATTTAAAGAAGAGTTGACTGATCCTTTTTATGTATAAAAGTTAAGATTTGTCATTGCTTTAAGATTCTGTATAAGATTACCTTTCAAAATAATAAAGCTCTCTTTGTCTAACTTCAAAATAATAAAGCTCTCTTTGTCTAACTTCAAAAGTGCAGTCTGCCAGTAAAAGAGCTGAGAAAAGCATCTTGCTTGCCTACAGAATTAATCTGTAACAAATTGCTTGGGTATAAATGTATGTGGGTTCTTTGAATAATTTTTTCATCTGTAATATATAAAATGTTTAATTCTGTAAAAGATATAGAAAACATACAGTTTTTACTGTTTGTTTTGTATTCATTTTAATCATTCACTTGAAACACATTGCAATTCCTATATTGCCTGAAAAATTTTACTGAGGTATATAAGCTGCCAGGAAAAAGAATAGAAAAAGAAAAAGAAAGTGATAAAATGGGCTAGAAGGAAAACATAAAGAATGAGAGTTAGAAGGCAAACATTAAAATGAGAGAGTTAAAAATGAGTTACAAGGAAAATATCAAGAATGGGGAAGTTAGAAAGAAAACATCAAGAACAAGAGAAGGAAATAACCAGGAAAATAAAGAATAGAGAATGCATAAGAAAAATTTTAAAAAGGCCTGAAGGCAAAAAACAAGAGAGTATGTGATTGTTTTTTTCCCTAACACCCTCAGATAATAAAGTCTACTATATACCAAGCACAGTGGATTTAATTTGAGCCCTGAGATGTCTGAAGACTTGTCCCCCAGGCAGCAATACAACAGGCATTGCCCAGAATAATGGTGTACCTTCCAAGCCTCAAATTCTTGATTAAAGACATGTTCTCTTCTTGCCTCAAGATCTTAATTACAATTGTGCCCTCCATTTCTGGATTATAGTTTATTCTATATATAATCAAGTTGACAACCAAAAATATTCATCACATGTAGTGATAATTTTTTATTAGAATTTTTCAAGAGTAACATTAATACATATTGCATCAATTATATTTGGCATTACTAATAAAAACCCAGAGCCAGATATTGGGGAAACCTTGAAAGATCAGAGAGACAGAGGAACAAGCTACACCTACTTCTCACCCAGCCAACTCTTCAAGCTGGGTAGATCCTGTTTCCAACAATCCTCAGACTACATTCCTCTGAGTCCTCAGCCAAAAGAGAGCCCAGGCATAGGGGAGAACTCCTGCCTTCTCTTTCTCTGCCCAGCTATCTAACTTCCTTCTTCAACTTTCCTAGTACTATGATTAAATGTGTATACTACCACAGCCTGGTTGTATTTGGCCTTGAACTAACAGAGATCTCAAGGATCTCTGCCTCCTGAGTTCTGGGATTAAAGTCATGTATCACCACTTCCTGATCTCATGGCTTGGCTTTGTTCTCTGATTTTCAGACAAGCTTAATTATATATACATATATATATATATATATATATATATATACATATATATATATTACAGTTACAATCTTACTAGTAGCAACAGTACAAAATAAGATAATGGCTTAAAATATTTTTCTATATATAGAACAGTAAATTGGTTTGGAAAAATGGATAACCCACTTCTAGATTGCAATGCTCTACGGTGTCTTTTGTTGTAAATCATTCTGGCCTGGACTTTCTGGGCCTGGACCAAAAGTTTGGCCCCACTCTCAGTCCCACTTAGCCTCAAATAATCACACACAGTCATATATTATTTTTATGCTGATTGACCTAGGGACCATGCATTTTGCTAGCTTCTTAATCTGAACTCAACCCATCTTGTTCAGCCACGAGGAACAGTAACTCTTTTCATAACAGCCTTTCAGCTTCTTTCCTCCGTGTCTGCTGCCTTCTCCTCATTGTGACTGTGGCAGCTCTCTCTGGTGGCTTGCTGGCATCTTCCTGTGGTATCTATGTCTGCTCTGAGATGTTCCTGAGTTTTCTTAGCCTGGTAGCCATGCTCACACTTCCTGTTTGCCTTTGGCCAATTAGCTTTTTATTAAACCCATAGGCAGGACAAATATTTACATTACCAGCATAATCCCACTACAGTATTTTTTGTATTTTGTTTGATATCAAGTCCCATGTATTCTTACTTGGCATGGAACTCAAGACACTGAAATTCTGTTGTAGTGTGAGTTAATGAAGCAAAATCATTTATTACTAACCCTCAAATACACACTGAATTCACATAGTTCTCTTCCTTGTTGCTGTTCTCAATAATCTCCTTCTCTCATGAATTGTTCTTACACCTTCTTGACCACAACTCCTTATTATCACGATTAGCTATGGAGACTTTCTCTATTTTGTCTTCCTAGGGGAATGCCTGAATGTATCTCTTAAGTTCCTTCTGATCCCAAGCTCTTCAGGAGTTGAGATTTGTAGCTTGGCTATTCTTGGCTTTTTGTCTAAAGTCCACTAATGACTGAATGTATCTCTGCTTATCTTTTTGGGCTTGTGAAACCACCCTCAAGAAGATATTTTCCAAATCTATCCAGTTGCCTAAAAATTTTAGGATGTCACCTTTTTTATTTATTTATTTATTTTACTGCTGAGTAGTACTCCATTGTGTAGATGTAGCACAATTTGTTAATCCATTCTTCAGTTGAGGGGCATCTAGGTTGTTTCCAGGTTCTTGCTATCATGAGTAATACTGCTATGAACATAGTTGAGCTAATGCCTTTGGAGTACAAATGTGGTATTGCTGGATCTTTGGGGAGACAGATTCTCAGTTTTCTGAGGAAATGCCATACTGCATTCCAGAGTGGCTGTATGAGTGTACACTGCCACCAACAAAGGAGGAGTGTTCTCCTTGCTCTGCATCCTCTCCAGCATAGGCTGTCATCTATGTATTTAATCTTAGCCATTCTGACAGATGTAAGGTGGTATCTCAAAGTTGTTTTGATTTGCATTTCTCTAGTGGCTAAAGATGATGATCAATTTTTCAGTGCCTTTTAGGCGCTTGTAATTCTTCTGTTGAGAGTTTCATTTGTAGCTCTGAACCCCATTTTTTAATTTGGTTATTTAGGTTTTGGGGCTCTAGTTTCTTGAGTTCTCTCTATATATATTAGAGTTCAGTTCCTTGTCAGTTGTAAGGTTGGTGAAGATCTTTTCCCATTCTGATGGCTGTCAGTTTGTCTTGTTATGTCCTTTGCCTTACAAAAGCTTCTTAGTTTTAGGAGGTCTTAATCATTAATTGTTGTTCTTAGTGGCTATGCTACTGTATTTATATTGAGGGAGTTTTCACCTGTGCCAATGTGTTGGCAAGTATTTCCTACTTTTTTCTATCAAGTTTAATGTAGTTGGATTTATTTTGAGGTCTTTGATCTACTTGAATTTGAGTTTGGTGCAGGATGATAGATTTGGATCTATTTGAATTATTCTACACACTACCATCCTGTTATGCCAACACCATTGTTTGAAAATACTGTCTCTATTCTATTCAATATTTTTGGCCTCTTTGTCAAAAAATCAGGTGTTCATAGGTATGTGGGTTAATATCAAAGTCTTCAATTAGATTCCATTGGTCAACAAGTCTGTTTTTATGCCAGTATCAGGCTGTTTTTATTACTGTATCTCTATAGTATAGTTTGAAGTCAGGGATGGTGATTTCTCCTGAAGTTCTTTTATTGAGCAGGATTATTTTGGTAATCCAGAGTTTAGTGTTGTTTTATAAGAAATTGAGTATTTTTCTTTCAAGGCCTGTAAAAATTGTGTTGGGATTTTATGGGTATTGAATTGAATCTTTAGATTGCTTTTGGTAAAATTGCCATTTTTACTATGCTGATCTTACCTATCTCAGAGCAGGATAGATCTTTTCATTTTCTGATATTCTCTTCTATATCATTCCTCAGTGATGTAAAGTTTTTGTCACATAGGTCTGCTACTTCTTTGATTAGAGTTATGCCAAGGTATTTAATGCCATTTGCAGCTACTACATACGGTGATGTTTTTTTCATTTGATTTTCAGCACTTTTATCCTTAGCACATAGGAGGGCTATTGATTTTTTGAGTTAATCTTGTACCCTGCTTTATTGCTGGAAGTGTTTTTCAAATGTAGAAGCTCCCTGGTAGAATTTTGGGGATCACTTATGTATACAATCATATCATCTGCAAATAGAGATTGTTTGACTTCTTCCTTTCCAATTTGTATGCCCTTAATGTCCTTTAGTTCTCCTTATTCCTTTAACTAAAATTTTGAGAACTACATTGAATAGATAAAGAGAAAGAGGACATCCTTGTCTTGTTCCTGATTTTAGAGACATTGCTTCAAGTTATTCTCCATTTAGTTTGATGTTGGCAGTTGCTTTACTGTATATCACCTTTATTATATTTAGATATTTTCTTGTATTTCTTATTTCTTCATGATTTTTATTATGAAAATGTGTTGGATTTTGATAAAGACATTTTCAGCATCTAAGGACATGATCATGTGGTTTTTTTCTTTCAGTTTGTTTATATGATGGATGATATTCACAGTTTTTTGTATGTTGAACCATCCTTGCATCCCTGGAATAAAGCCTACTTGATTGAAGCATATTTTTTTTATAAGTTGTTAGATTTGATTAGCCAGAATTTTATTGAGTATTTTTGCATCAATGTTTATGAGGAATATTGGTCTGTAATTATCTTTCTTTGTTGCATCTTTGAGTGGCTTGGGTATCAGGCCTTATTATAAGAGTTTCTACTCCATCAAGCAGTTTGAGGAATATTGGAATTAGTTGTTCTTTGAATATCTGGTAGAATTCTGTAGTGAAACCATCTGGTCCTGGTTTTTTTTCCCCTTGGGAGACCTTTAATAACAACTTTAATTTCCTTTTGATTTATTGATCTGTTTAGATCTTTTATTTGATTTTGATATAATTTTGGTAAGTGGTGCCTGTTTAGAAAGCTGATTATTGGGGCTGGAGAGATGGCTCAGAGGTTAAGAGCAGTGACTGTTCTTCCAGAGGACCTGAGTTCAATTCCCAGCAAAACCACATGGTGGCTCACAACCATCTATGATGAGGTCTGGTGCCCTCTTCTGTAAAACTGTATACATAATAAATAAATAAATCTTATATAAAAAAAGAAAGCTGATTATTTCTTTTAGGTTTTCCATTTTAGTGGAGTATAGATTTTCAAAGTATGACCTGATAATTCTCTGAATTTTCTGGGTGTCTGTTTTTATGTCCCCTTTTTATTTCTGATTTGGTTAATTTGGATGCTCTTGCGCTCTGCTTTTTTGTTATTTTGGATAAGGGTTTATCTATCCTGTTGACTTTCTCAAAGAGCCAACTCTTTTATTCACTGAATTTTTGTCTTGTTTTCTTTGTTTTTAATATATTGATTTCTGCCCTGACTATGATTATTTTCTGCAGTATACTCCTTCTAGGTGAGTTTGCTTCTAATTGTTGTAAAGGCTTCAGCTGTACAGTTAGGTCTCTTGTGTGAGATTTTTGTAGGTTTTACATCTAGACATCTAGTGCCATGAGTTTTCCTCTTAAGACTGCTTTCATTGTATCCCTTAAATTTGGGTATGTTGTGGATTTATTTTCATTAAATTCTAGGAATTGTTTTTTTTTTTCTTAACTTCTTCCTTGACCCAGAGGTTCTTCAATTGATAGATGTTTAGTATCCACGAGTATGTAGGCTTTCTGTGATTTTTTTTAAACTGTAGCTTTAGACTATGGTGATCTGCTATAATACAAGGAGTTATTCTCAATTTTTGTATCTATTGATATTTGCTTTATGACTGAGTATGTGGTCGATTTTAGATGAAGTTCCATGGGGTGCTGAGAAATGCGTATATTCCTTTTTGTTTGAGTAGAAGGTTCTGTATGTATTTATTAAGTACATTTGGGTCATAACATCTGTTCAATCCCTTATTTTTTATTGAGTTACTGTCTGGTTGGCATTTCCAAGTGTGAAAATGTGGTATTGCAGTCTCTCACTATTATTGTGTCTGGTTTGATATGACATTTAAGCCCCTTGTGTTGAGGGCATAAATATTCAGGAGTGAGACTTTGTCTTGGTTGATTTTTTCTGAGATAAATAAATAATGACTGTACTGTCTCTTTTGATTAATTTTAGTTTAAAATCTATTTTGTTAGATATTAATATGACCCAGTCTTGATGTTGGGGTGAGAAAAGCAGATCTGCCTGGAGTAAATGTTAAACTAAGACACCTTGGGACCTTTGGACCTCCTGCCCTTCCTGGGGAGGTGATAAAGTAATGGGCAGAAGAGAGAATGACTAGGGGTGGTGGAAAGGAGAAGGGAGTTTGAACAAGGGGATACATGGATAAAAAATAGGACTTTATTCATAATAAAAAAAAGAAAAATAAAGGCTACACAAGCCTAACAATTCTTAAGACTATTTGATTGAAAAAATCTTATACCTTTACACTGAACCTGTGTCTGTACTTGAAGCTGAGGTGTGTTTCTTGTATGCAGTAGAATGATGGCTTTTATTTTGTATCCATCATGTTAGGGTGTGTTTTTTTATAGGGAAACTAAGTCTATTGATATTAAGGGATATTAATGACTAATGATAACAATCCTGTTTTTTGGGTGGTAGCTTGCATGTATTTCCCCTCTTTGGATTTTTCTTCTGAGGTAATATCACTTGTTTTTGTTTTTGTGGGTGTATCTGGGTTCTTTAAGTTAGTGTTTTTATTTCTATTGTTTTCTGTAGGGCTGGATTTGTGAATAATTATTGTTTAAAGCTGTGTTTGTCATTAAATATCTTATTTACTTCATCTATAGTGACTGATAGTTTTGCTGGGTATAGTAGTCTGGGTTGGCAGCCATGTTCTTTTTGTTTCTGCATAATTTCTGATCAAGACCTTCTTGCTTTCGGTGTTTCCATTGAATAGCCAGGAGTTACTCTGGTGAGTTTACCTTTATAGGTAATTTGGTCTTTTTCCTTTGTAGTTCTTAGTATTTTCTTTTTCTTTGGGTTTGGTGGCTTATTTATTATGTGGCAAGCAGATTTTGGGGGGTTGTAGTGGGAAATCAGGAACTATATATGTGAACAATCGCGTCATAGGACTGGAGACGAGCAGGGCGTGGTTAACTGAAAAGGATTCCGGAAGTAGACCTTTGAGGGAGAGGACCAGGACAGGAAGTCGTCATTCTCTCACGAGAGTTCCCCGACCGGGTGCGTAGTTTGCCCCAGCTGCCCGGGAGTTTGGACGTACGGCGTGGGGATGAAGAATCTTCCTTAGAAAGGCTCCGGCATGCTGCAAATTCATCCTGTCATCTTCTCTTAAAACCAGCTCTGTTTTGTAAGCGATTTTCACCAAATAAACCCTGTTTAAAACATATCTCAGGGTGGGTTTTTACCGCGATAGGGGGTATCTAGTCTATTTGGTGTTCTGTAAGCTTCATGTGCCCTTGTAGGCAGTCCTTTCTTTAGGTTAAGAAAGTTTTCTTCTATTATTTTGTTGAATATATTATCTGTGTCCTTGTGCTGTATTCTCCTTCTTCAATTACAATTGTACTCAGGTTTCGCCTTTTCATGATATCCCAGATTTCTTGGACATTTTGTATTATGACTTTTTTTGGCTTTTGTGTTTTCTTTAACTAATGTATCTATTTTTACTATTGAATCTTCCACTCCAGAGATTCTTTCTTCCATTTCTTTGATTTTGTTAGTTATGCCTGCAACTGTAGTTCTGGTTTGTTTCTTCAGGTTTTATCTTTCCAACTTTGCCTTGGTTTGTGCCTCCTTTATTGCTTCTATTTCTTTTATTTATTTATTTTTATTGCTTTTTTTAAATCAATATCAAACATTATATAAAAAAGCAAAACATTCAGAATGGGTAACAAAAACCCCATACAGTAATAAAACTTCTCTTTTCTCCAAAATAATGAAACATAAAAAATAAAATCTAATGCTTCTCAAGCCAAGTTAGGCTCAGCAACAGATAAAAAAAAGCATAGTAGGTCACAGCTAATGCCCACGGATGCAACATGGCCACCACAAATTTCTTCTAAATTGCTTCTATTTCAAATTTTAACTCCTGGAATGTTTCCTTCACCTGTTTATTTTCTTTTTTCTTGGTTTTCTTTATTCTCTTTCATGGATTTGTTAATCTCTTCGATTTTTGGTTTGCATTTTTTTTTCTATTTTCCTAAGGAAATTTTTTATCCTCTTTTAAAACTTCTATTATTTTTAAGGTCATTTTCTTCTGTTTCCTCTTTATTGTTATGCTCATGTCTTGATGCTGTAGAACCAGCAGCTTCTTCCAGTGGTGTCTTGTTGATCTTTATACTGTTATAAATATTCTTGCCATGGTACCTTCCCATTGCTTCATTGATTCACTTTTACTCAGCTCCTAATCAGTTTTGGGCTTGTGTTGCTCTGTGTCTTCAACAATTGCAGGGGCTGCACTTATTCTGCTTTTAGTTAGATATAAGCCAAGGAGCTGTCTGCATCCCATTGTTGCAGGGGTTGTTCTTATTCATCTTAGCCAACTTTTGGTCAGCTGTGTATTGGAAGGCTTGGGTGGTCCAGTTGTCAGAATGTGATGATGCAGATTGTGATTTGGGTGAGATTTGGCTTGTGAGATATCTCTGTAGCTCTGTTTTGATGGAAATTGGGCTTGGGGCACTATCCCAGCTTTCTTTGATTTAGGGCAGGGCTAGGTCTAACTGGGGTATTGTTAGATGTGTCCACAGAGAGTAGCAAGTCTCTGCTTGGCCTGAGGGACTGGTTCCACTTAGCTCTTAGTTAACTGTGTATTGGGATTCTCAGGTGGTACAATTGTCCAACACTGAGTCTTATTAGACACATTGTCCAAATGAAATGTTTAATATTTACATATCCTGAATTAGCTTTAAGCATTTGCTGGGAATATGTAAGTTTCTTTTGCCTATATTTGGCCAAGATTGATTAATAGCCCCAAATATTTTTGAAGTCAAAATCAAAGATTTTTTTAATTATGGCATTTGCATCTAAATATTTTCAGTTATAATATACTTACTGTTTTAAAAATATCATTTCAATTTATTCCTGAAAATTACATGTTTAAGAATATTTAAGATGTGTTTTCACTGAGTTTCTGTGTGGGTTTCTCTATTACTTTGGATACTATATGAGCACAAGGTTTCTAATAACCTTGGATATTATTGATATCATATAATTGTTCAGATTCAGTTTGGGTTTAGAATTCATGACTTTGAGGAAGATGAATATCCTATTCAGACAGTTGATGGCAAACAACATATATTTTTCCTAGCTCATTACCAATGCTATCTATTCATTTTCAGGTAGATAGTTGTGACTATGTGAAAACTAGCATAATCCTTGCAAGTCAAGACCATGTGGAACAATCTCTTGCTGAGTGCATTTATGATAACCTACTGTTATTCTCTGAGAAATATCCATTTATTTTGTGTTGTAATGTAAGTTCTTAAATAGAAATAAGACAGCTGTATGTATTCTTATTTTTCAATTCTTCAAACTAGTCTTTGTAGTTTTTCAAATGTATTGGATTCCTTTTTGTTTATTGTAGAATTACAAGGAAATGGTTTTTGACATATGCACTTGTTTGCATGCAATAAAATTGCAATAATCTTCAAGTCAAAAAGTCTCAGCAGGAATTGCCATTTTCTGAAAACATTTATAAACCATACAATCAGATAGCAATAAAAATAGATTTCCATGGTTGTACCATAATGTGCACTAGAAAATAAACTCAAAATGAAATTGGACCTTTACAATGATCTGTTTTGACATGAAAAGTGAATGTTTTTCTCAATCCATACATGGTACTATTAGCTCAAAGTTAGTTCTCAGAAGAATTTTAAATGACCTAAAAATTTCATTTCACAAGTTTATATTTGTCTCATTTATTTCCTAAATTAGAGTACTAGGAAATGCTGACAAAATGTATCTCATGGTATCATAAGGACCTCCATCTCTACTTTGAAGTCTCAAGACTTTAGTTCATCAGAAGCAGACCTAATGGCAACTAATGTATCACATTTGCAAAACAACAACAAGAGAATAGCACTATATGTATGACATGAAAGTATAAGAGAATAGCTTAGAGAAGAAAAGAAAGGCAGGGAAATAAAGGTTGGAAGTGGAGGAAAATGAACAAGAAAGAATAAAGTATGATGAGATATGTATGGAAATTTCACAAGAAAAAGTCAATCTGTTGTATGTTAGCAAAAAACAATTTTAAAAGGAACTAATGTAAAAGTGATTTATTAAGGGATTACTAAAAAGCTCCTAAGAAAATGGAATCATTTTAAATGGGAAAATAAATACTTGAGCAAATATGCATATTTGGAATAATGTGAATTTACTCCAGCATAGATTCTTTGGATTATAAATTATATCTTTAAAATGTCACCAAAGATGAGTGATGAAGAGTTTTATATTTTCCCTGCTAGTCATTATTAACATACTTCCAATCCTCTGCTTGCATGATTAACACAGTTTCACTAGTACAAAGTTAGTTTTCAAGAGAAAAATGAGAAGAAAAGTATGCCATCCAGTCATGGTCATGCATACTTGTAATCCATAAATTTGATGCTCTGAAGCAGGAGCAGGTCCCCTGGTCTGAGTATAAGACCTGTATGTGGTATAGCATGATTCCCCTGACTGACTAAAGCTATAGAAAGGGAGAGTGGGGTAGAAGCAACAAAAGGTACATGTAATTTCTGGAAAAGTATAAGATGGAATATGGGGGCTTATGAGTAGCTATACATAATTATTTCGCAATTATATGATAATTGCGAAATAAGTAGCTTTCATCAGAATATTGAGAAAAGTTACAGTGACTGAAATTCAGAGTATACTGACATTGACTTTAGTTGAGGTTCTAAATTTAGACAAATAAAACAGGACTTTAATGATAAATCTGTATTAGAATTTTCTAAAGGAACAGAACAGAAAAAATGATGATACTTTAAAAGGGGATTTATTAGATTTTATTATAGGATACAGTCCAGATAGTCCAAAAGTAGCTCTGTATCACACTGGATAGGCTGAATAAAAGAAAATGGAACTGAGAAATCTTCCCATCTTCCTGAAAGAACATTTGTCCAACTTAATAAAGAAATTCACCTCATGCTATACCTTATATTCTCAAATGGCCATAGGTTTCAACAAACTACCTATTCTCAGAAAAAAAAAAACACTGAAATCCTTTGCCTCAATCTCTACTATTGTCTTCTCTAAAACCTTGGGTTCCCCATTCCCACAAGGTGAGGCCTTCATTTCTTCAGGAAGGTTGCATGCTTCTCATAGTAATAAAGATACTGTTTGTCTCCATTGAAGCCAATTACTGTAACTTTTATCTTCATGTGGCTTCAATCTCTATATAAAACTGATAATCTAGTTCAGTCCATCAGGCTGGATATCTCAGCATCTCCAATATGGAGCTGTATACTTGGAGAATTCCTGGATGTTCTTTGTTGTATGTTGAAATTGTAAGAAGTAGGTTCTACACCTCTGAAGTAACCTCAGCAAGAGAGTAAATGAACTTGACAATGATAATGTGGGAACAAAGACAAAATACAAATGCTTCCTAGTTCCGTGTCCTTTTATGTGAGATGTTGACTGAGGGTGTGGCCCAGATTTTAGATCAGTCTTCTTTCTTGAAACTATCTGATCGAGAAAATTCTCACAGGAATGGGCATACTTGGTTTTAGTTATTCCAGATGCAGTACAGGTGACAACCAAGACTCACTAACACATGATTTATGCAACTGATTTGCTTGTCGAGATCATATTATTAAATATTGCTAAAGAATACTTTAGACCAATTATATTAACTTATGCTTGTTTTTATAAATATGCTGCTTTGCTCATGGTTTGGGTTCATTTTTATCGAATTCTGAAGAAACATGTCATTTTATATATATCAAGGTTATTTAAAGTTTAAAAGTTCTGCACTAATAACTCAAGACTAAATAAAACATTAACAAAAAAATACTTTTTTAAGGTTAAGGTGTCTGTGTCATCAATTAATTCTAAATCAATATTGTCTTACTTTTTTATACTGAACTTTATTCTGTGTTTCTTCCCTTTAGACCATGGAGACATTCTGAACCTTCCCCAACCCCATTTCTCATGCCCATCTTTCTGTGCCTCCCAGATTTCTCAGTAGACTTCAATATTGTCTTATAATTTGGGCCCCATGAGTGATGTTTCAAATATAATGCAAGTAGTCTACACATAATGAAAATATTAAAACATTCTGATAACATTAAGTATTCAAATTCATGACAGCTATCATATCTATATCTCATATTTATTTTTTGGAATAGTGATGGAATTGAGGTTTCCATGTAGTGAATATGTCCTACATGACAGAAAATTATGAACATATTTTTTCCAGAGCCTAGGTTTCAATCATATTGCTTCTTAAGACAATGACAGATTTATTTAGATATCCATTTTCCCACAGCCAGTAAGTATACTCATCAGAATTGGGGCAAAATTGCTTGCAAATTATTAGTTGACTTAATACAACTATTAAAACATAGTGAAAAGTCTGCTTTTCAAGGTTACATAAATATTTGTCTTACCCTCTTTTCCTTTTTGTTGGATAGTTTTATGTAAAATAAACACAAGCAGACATAGACTATGAGAGACAAACTTCAATTAAACTGCTTCCAAATTTAATTCCTTTATGGACTACTGAATATGTAAATGAGTGTGTCTCTGATTCTTGTGCCTTCTTGTGAGGTGCTTTTTCTTCTGTTACTTTGCCTTGTTCAACTTCAATGTGATAGTTTTACTTCATTTTGTTGTTAAAAAACAAATAGGAAAAATAAATATAAATGAATGAATAAATAAATACCTCCATAAGATTGGGTTGCAGGCAGGCCTGTTGTACATTTTCTTGATTAGTGATTTCTAATAGGACAGGTCCAGAGGGGTAAGAAAATTGGCATAAACCAGTTGCAAAGGCATGCACATAATGAACTTTTTTATGAGCCAACCTGAAGTCTGCCGGAGGGCCTAGCAACAGCCACTGTCCAACTTTCCTGATTAATTGCCATCTGCCTAGCAAAATACACTGTCAGATCTCTTGATGTTACCTTGCCTATGAGGGACAGCCATGCAATATCACCAGATTGTCACACAACCTGGGTGCTTGGAGGCAGGTATATACAGCTCTCCCCATTGTTGAATAAACAAGTTAATCCTTTTTAACTGAGTCCTGAGGTGAGGTCTGTGTTGTGACTTCATGCCTTCTCACACCTTCCCTGAGCATACAGTTAGTACTCTGGAACAGTGATTGATGGGAGAGGGTCGAGCCCACTGTGGGTGGTACCATCTTCAGGCTGGTGACACTGGGTTCTATAAGAAAGCAGGCTGAGTGAGTCATGTAAAGCAAGCCAGTAAGCAGCACATATCCAAGACCACTGAGCCACTTCCTGCCTCCAGGTAACTCCCGTTTGGATTCCTGTCCTGACTTTCTTCATTGAGAACAATTACATGAAAATGTGAGTCAAATAAAGGCCTTCTTTCTCATGTTGCTTTGGTCATAGTATTTTGTTGTAGAAGATTTCCGGACCTGTTTGGGCCAGAAGTGCAGCGGCTTTTTCTCCCCAAAGAAATGAATCAGCCACTTATATTAATTTTATACTGTTTGGCCTATGTATCAAGCACATTACTAGCTAGCTTTTTCATCTTAATTTAACCCATTTCTAGTATTCTATCTGCCACATGTCCCGGCTCGTGCCTCACCTGGATTCCTTACATAATTCTTCCTCTGGAGGTGGTGTGTCAGATGGAGACTGACTAACTCCGCCCTCCTCCTACCTGTCTCTCCTCTGATCCTCCACCCACTTCTACAGTGCTCCACATAGGCCAAATCAATTACTTTATTTACAGCACGCAGAGAACATTTCCACAACAGTGTTTCATCATATCAATGATAACTAAGATGCTTCTCTAGAACAGCAGGAAAGACAGTCTCTACTAATATAGGATATTGTACTATCTAGATTATTATAGCTATCTATCTGAAAACATCACTAACTATGTAGGATGAATGTAAATGGAATTAAGGAGCTGGGTCTCTGGTGGCATCATTGAGCTATTCAAACTCATAACTCAACACTCACCCTTATTTCTCTGCTTTGCAGTGTTTGAGATCATACATGCATTTACATTCTAATCCAACGTGAGACAAAGATTGTCTCACTGTGTATGAAAGCATTTACCTGATGACTATATGATCACATAAGTTCAGACTGATCTCAGATCTTTGTTCTCAAGCAGTACCTCATAAAAACCATGGAGATGCTTTTCACTATTCCTTAATTAGCCAGGGAAAAAGAAGGCATTATGAAATCTGTTATACAACCTGTTTAACTGTTCTTATTTCTATAAGTACTTTAAGTTAATATTTTTGATGTTTTTTATTCTTCTCTTTTCTTTAGAACTTCTGAATTGAAAATTCATTATTGTAGTGTTTAGTTAGGTCATAATGGAATAAGCAGATAGACATATACCTCTTACAATTATGTATACTTTAGTCTTGTGCTTAATATATATTAATATGTTAAATATAATTTTCTGCCCAAAATTCAAAAATTTATATTATGTCTTATTCTATACATATGAAATAATTCAAAAGTTAAGCCTCTTTTGCATATGTACTCTAGAATTTTTAGGGGAAATAGACATTGAATGTCTCAAGATAATGGGCAATCTACCTGCTAGTTCTATTAAAATTAAATATGAGTGACAGCCTCTTTGAAACTCTTGTCTCAATATTTGACATGATAAGTTTATATTAGGTAATACTAGAAATGAATAATTACATGATTAGAAGTTGAACTTAAAGAAAAATAATTGTATTTTAAAACTAATGTGATGTTATTTGTTAAGTGAAGTATTTTAGTTAATTAGTAAATAGCAAAGAGTGTGATCAAGATTGTGCTACACAGGGGCTAGAGAAATTGCTTATTTGTTAAGAGCATATATTGCTTACTCAGAAATAAGAAAAAATGATATCCTAAAATTTGCAGGCAAATGGGTGGATTTGGAGAATATCCTCCTGAGTGAGGTATCCCAAACTCAGAAAGATAAGCAGGGGTTGTACTCACTCATTAGTGGACTTTAAACAAAAAGCAAAGCACAACCAAACTACAAACCACAACCACTGAACAGCTTGGGATCTGAATCACCTTGGACCGGCACCTTGGAGCCCTTTTCCTCCAGAGGAACACTTGACCCAGTCTTGATATTAGGCAAGAAAAGTGGATCTGCCAGGAGTGGATGCTGAACTAAGCCACATTGCGACTTTGGGACCTTGGGATCTCCTGCTCTTTCTGGGGAGGAGATAAGGAGATGGGGAGAAGAGAGAGTGACTGGGAGGGACAGGAAGAGGAAAGGAGTTTGAACAAGGGGATACATGGATAAAAAATACGACTTTATTCATAATAAAAAAAGAAAAATACTCATGAATCCAGGCACTCAAAAAACAGGTAGGAGACCTAGAGTTCCAGAGCACCCTGAGTTGCATTGCAAGAACTTGTCTCAAAACAATAAACAATACGAAGTCCCCACAGCAAAAAAATAAAAATAAAAAAGATCGTGTATCACTTTTGTAGAGGACACAAGTTTGGTTTCTGCACCCACATAAGTTGGTTCATAATTACCTATAAGTCAAACTCTACAGAATTCACCACCCTATTCTCCTCAGGCCTCATTGGGCACCTGAAATCACATGCATATACCCACATACAATGTATATACATGTACATAGACTTGTATATATGCATCATTGAAAATAAAATAAATATTTTAAAGGTATGTTATTGTTTTCCATATAAAACCATAGAAATTTCTCAAATCAAAGAATGTATGTGAACAAAATATTGGATATGAGGCTAGAAATACAGCTCAGTGGAAATGAATAAAGGGTGCCCTTTCAGGGGACCTGAGTTCAGTTCCCAGGACCCATATCGTAGCTCACAAATAAACATAACTCTACTTACACAGGACTGAACTTATCCTTCTGGCCTCTGCAGGTGCCAGGCATGTTTATAGCATGCAGACATACATGCAAGCAAAAAGCACCCATAACAGAAAATAATAAAAAGTAAAGATATTGGAGATGTGTATTACTTTTATTGTTTTTGCTTTTCTGAGACAAGAGTATCATGATGTTGTCTTGGCTAGCTCAGAACTCACTTTTTAGACCAGGCTGGCATTGAACTCACAAGATCTGTTTGCCTGTGTTACCTGAGTGGTGGGGCCTATGGTATGTACCACCCCATTCAGTGCATATGTCTTTGATGAAACACTTGATTCCATTACCATTAAATGAAGCATTTATTTTCTAATCATGAAAGAATAAGAGAAAAAATTGTAACTATAAAAATTTAAAATAAAATTATATTGCATTGCTTCAACTCATGAATATATCAATAGAAAAATGTGAAAATTAGAATAATCATGATATGTCAGATATTGGTAATATATATGCTACAAGCCATAGAAATATGTACTAGAAATGCAGCCATTCAAACCAAGAGCTCTGGTAGAGGTAAAGCAAAATCAAGGTGTTTTGGTGCTATTGCTTATGTACTAGCAGTTTCCTGAAGTGAATCTCTTGTGTGTAATCGTAGCCTTCCCATCTATTACTATCTTGGGATTCATCAAGAACTTCAAGCAGTGTGATTGATCATTTGATGGCTACATATATCTGTGAGTGGTCAGGAAGATGACTTTTCATTTAACTATATAATTCTGATATATAGAAAATACACTAGGGCATGATTCATAGACAGATCTATTTCACAAAACTGTAAACACTTAAAGCCTGTTTTATTCCTCTTACTCAGACTAACACAAACTGTACATCTTTTGCTCATTTTTACCTTAAAATAAATTCAAAACAGGAAACAAATTATAAGTTTCAAACTTTCCATTTATGCACAAGGTCAGAATTGCAGATGTTAACCAAGAATACTTACACAAACCATCCTAAGACAAGCATACTAAATCTCCACTTGCAGTTTATTGACAACTATGTCTAAAAATTAGCCTCATCTGGGCACTTCTCTCGCCCCACCACGAGTCTACTCAGTATTACTCCTATAGTATTGAAGCTTTGTTGTGCCATGGTGAATGGCTCTGTTTTAATACTTCACTACAGGAGTGGAGACTGATCCAAGCATTATTGGGTCAGTGGGACCATAGGACTGTCTGCTCCCTGCCCAGGGAGGGGATGGGGAATTGCAGAGAAGAAAAATGACCAGATGTGGTGGGAGGGGGAAGGGACCTTGAATAAGGATATACAGAGATGGAAAAAAAATTCAGAGGGAAAGCTGAACACAAAGTAAATATATGTGTAGCAATCTTATTTGCATTACCACCCTTGATAAGCCATGCTTATGATTCTTATTTTTTTAAAATAATTGTTTTTGTTTTTCTTTTTTTTTTTTTTAAACAAACTTTATTTATTTGCCTTGGTGTTTTGCCTGGAACTGGAACTACAGACAGTTGTTAGCTGCCATGTGGGTGCTGGGAATCGAACTCCGGTCCTCTGGAAGAGCAGATGGTGCTCTTAACCGCTGAGCCATCTCTCCAGCCCCATGCTTATGATTCTTATCCTCTCTATAGTTATTGTTAACTTTTCCGCATTTTAAATTCATTTTACTGTTTTTTTGATAATACAAAATAAAGGAAAAAAATACTTCATGCTTGCTTTCGCATTGGTTTGTTAATTAGCTTAGTATCTATTGTTATACACAAATTCCCCCTTTTCTTTTCTCAGATTCCACTAATTGATTTAAGGTCTCTCTCCCTCTCATTTGACCCTTTTCCTTGAGTTTACTGAGGATTTTTTACAAGTCCCTCCTTTCTTGAACCATAAAGAAGAGAGCCTGACAGTCACTGCCTGATGTAAAATCTTACCTGCTTTTATGACCCTGAAAGAATTCAATCCTTGTGGTCCTTGCATTGCCCAGAGAATTTCTGACTGTGTATAGCTGGTACTGGTGAGACTGTGAGAATAGAGAGAAGAATATAGGACAACACTTAACAAGGTAGAGCAATGAAGACCAAAGAGATAATAGCAGAAAGAAGTCATTTGCAAAGAGGATGAACTGAAGATCACAGTGTGAGTAGATTCATTTAAAACTTACAGATAGTAGATTTTCTGCACTGATAGTAATGCCTCTCTCAAACTCTGAAAGACTTTGGGACTAGACCCCAAAGGCTTTTGTTAACAAGTGTGAGAACAATGTTTTTATCCATTAATTTAATCAGTACACTAGTCTTGATCTTTCTATGCTATTATGTTATTACATGTAATACCTTCTATGCTATTCTTTCTTTTAATAAGGGACATTATTTCTTTCCTAAGTCATAATATTAGTTTTACAATTTAGAAATCTGTAAAGACAGTATGACTCTGTTTATGCTTCAATCATCTGGCTTAAACTCTTCTCAAATTTTGTAAACTAATCTAATCCATTTCACTGACACTATCTGACTAATTGCTGTGACCAGTTCTGACCTCAGTAAAAGTCTATAGACCTTTTTAGTGTTAGATTCAATCACTTACAAATTCTTATTTCAGCCACCTAAAGAAAGCAGATCCCAGGGAATGGCTCATGATTGTCCCTCTCCTTTCTCATAGCTAATTTAGAGGGCTGAAGTTTATAGGGGAATTTCATTACAGTTCATTAATTTTACTCTCAATTTTCCCTACTGTTTTCTAAACATAGATATGATACACCAGTAAGTTAGTATATTTTACATTATGCTTAGACTTTTTAAAAAAGTATACAGAAAGTTTTAAATACTTGATGTCTGTAATCTTTCAAAAGAATCATATTATCATGAAAATAAACAGGTTTCCAAAACCCTGTCTATGCAGACCAATTTAGTAAATTTTTCAGTTCTATTGAGGTAGGTATCATGTGTATTTTAAGGATGATGATTCTTTCTCATTGTATAAAACATTCCAGGCACAAAGGTGTTAATAGCTATTTTTTAATGAATTGGGGTATAAATAAAGATGAGTACATAAGTCTGTATAACACTTGGTTGTTGCAAGTCTGATTGGTTAGACTTAATATGAAATTATTTCTAGTTTGTAATTATTATCTAGGAATAGTAGAAGCTGTTTTTTTCTGCTTCATTACTGTGTTTAAGGACTCTTAAGTTAATTTGACTTCTGTCATATCAAGGAAGTATCAAATACTCATGCCCAAATCCAAAGAATAGACTTGGAGACATAGACTGCATCAGAAATGAGACTTACTGATGGTCTTAAAAAAAAGAGTATCTGGTTAGTAACCACAAGCAGGCTGGTTATAACAGTTACTATTCTATCACATAAATCTCTTCATTGTTTCTTTATTGGCTTAGTATCATCACCTCTGGAGCAAATCTCACTTTTATATTACACAAGTTTCACATTTTCTTATAGAGTAACCTTTTTTCCTTCTCTCTTTCATGTCTACATCTTGCAACAACTTCGCTCTCTCTTAATATCCTATTTTTAGGAATGTTCCAGATGTGTGGACTTAGTCAATAGGCTACCTGTGATTTTTCACCCTCATATAACTTGAGTGGGCTTCAGGGGTATCCAAAAGGCCTAGATAAGGGGACACCACTGCCTCCTAATAATCTGTAATTTTGTAATATGCAAGATTTTGCATTTTAAAAGAAATTTCCCGTTGAAAGGAGCCATCATGTTTTATTTTCTGTATCTATCAAGTATATTTTATAGGATTAAACACAGTAGACCTACATTGGTTATTGATAAAACTAAATGACTATACAACATCTCCTAGTAGCTAAATTATTCTTAACTCTATGTCCTTTTCTGTTTTCTATTTCTTTTCCCCTTTCCATAGGAGTTGATTGATATATAATGAATTTGATTAAATGCAATATAATAAAAGAATTTAACACATGCTACTTTTTGAAACCAGAAACATCTTTGATTGCACATGAGATATTTATATACATAGCATGTTATCAAATTTTAAGGATATGGTTGCTTATCTTTTAATTTTTAATTTTCCATTGTTTTGATTCTACTATGTGTTATTCTATTGCTCCATATTTAGGGAAGTTAAAATATTACTGAATAGATAACCAATTATAGGTTTGTCATCTATTCTCCTAAATGTCACTAATTCATAGATAAAACATTTAAATAATTAACTCTTGCTAAAACATAAAGAAAAAAGATACAAACTTTCATTGTTAGTAAAAGTAGAAGATTCAAGCATTGGAATCAATTTTCTCTGGCTCTAAATGTTACAATTTACAATTGTTGAGATCTTGAGTAAGAAACTACTTAACAGTTTATTTTTCTAAAAAAAAATAAATTGGGTAATGGATGGTGATACCTGCTTCATACATATGTTAGACACGATGAAAGAGGACAACATATGTTAAGTCTGACAAAGGTATGCTTCTTTTAATAAAAAATACCATTGGTGTATATTAACATGAATTTGCTCACAAGGGATAATAACTTTGTTTTGGAGAATATAACACCCTCTTCTTGCCTCTGTGCATACCCTTATACAGCTGGCATACACTTATACAGAAACATACATACATATACACAGACAAATAAAAATAAAGTCTTAATAAAAATAAATTCCCAAACCATTGTAAAGTCTCAGGACTATCAAACAAATTAAAATAGATAAAAGTGTCACAAATATGTCTAGCCATGCTCTAAAAAGTAAAAGTCTATGGTAATGTTTATATATGGTTTCTATTGTGAAGAGAAACCATGACCATGAAAACTTTTATAGAGAAAAAATTTTTTGGATACGAGGCACTTACATTTTCAGGGGTTTTGTCCATTTTTTCTCTTCACAAAACAGGATAGATAGAGAACAGGTAGCCATGGTGCTGCAGAAGAAGTTGACAGTTCTACATCTTGATCCACATGGAAACAGGAAGCAACTGTCCATCACTCTAGCCATAGCTTTCGCATAGATCTCAAAGCCCGACTCCTCAGAGACTAACTACCTCCAACAAGGCCAAACTTCCTAATAGTTCCACTCCCTTTGAAGGCCATTATCTTTCAAACCACCACAAATATATTTTGATAGAGACAATAAAATCTCAGCTTCTACTGGAAAATGATTGTTCTCAAACTTCCTTATACTGTAATCATTTAATATTCATGTGGTGATTGTCAACCAAAATATTATTTTGCTAATTGTTGGGAGCTGCCGCACCTTAAAGATGGCGCTGGCTCCTGTTCCCCGCCTTCTTGATGGTGAATGCTTCTAGTAATAATTAACTCCATCCATGGGATGTGCTGAATTGACTAGCTTGCTTCTGTGTGTGTGGCCCTATGGTGAAGGCCCACGCGGCATTAGCTGAGTGAAGGACTTGAGCTTAAAACTGGCTGCACAGGTTGGGAGGAAGAACTACTGCAAGGGGCTACTACTGCAAGAAGTATCTGTAACAATATAGGACCTGGTCAATTACCACAGAAGAATCCTGGTGCTGTGTCTTTTCCTGCTGGACGGGATTGGGCGTGGCGCAGCTGGTGGCCCGGACGGGGAGAAAGAAAAAAACTCTCCCATGCAGGATTCAGAACTGTGGTAAGCAGGGGGGCTAGCCAGATAAGTCTCACTGGGAATAGAGTGAGACCTGCGTGAAGCAGGAGCTCTACCTGTAGATAAAGGCAGAGGATCGGGGAAATCACGGACGTATGATTGAAACCTGATCGGGAATCTTGGGGCTGTCAGAACTAGGATTGGGAAAAATAATTAAGGAACACAGGAAACTAAAGGACCCGGAAAATGGGGGTTAATCAATCACATCCGATCATGATAGCCTTAAAGGAATTACTAAAGACTAATGGAGTAAAAATGAAAGCACAGAATTTACAGGCATTCTTAGACACCGTAGATCATTGTGCACCTTGGTTCCTAGTGAGTGGCTCTCTCACAGGAAGCCCCTGGGAGAAACTGGGCAGAGACTTTACTCGTGCCCAGAAAGAGGGCAACCTCCCTCCTGGAATTATGCCAATTTGGTCGATGATTAGGGAATGCTTGGACAATCATGTAGGAGCAGCCGAATTAGAGCGGGGAGCTGAGGAATTAGCAAAGTTGAAGGAGGAATGGTCAGACAGAGAATCTCAGAGCCAGGAGCAAGGAGCATGCGGAGGAGGCAATCTCTATCCGACATTGCCCTCCCTGGAGGAATTATGTCTTACGTCATCTGATGATGAACGACGCAGAAGTAGTTCAGAGTCAGAGTCAGAGAGGGAAAAGGAAATGAGGCCTGCTCAGCGAGTTAAGCTGAAAAGGCACAAAGAAAGAGCAAGAGAAACACCTAGTGGAGAAATAATACCATCAGCACCTTTCGTCCCACCTCCGTATCCCTGTGGAGCATGTGTGCCAGATTACAGTGCAGTTTGGTGTGAAGTGCAGAGAGAGCTGCAGCCACGCTTAACACTGGCTTTCCCAGTGTATGAGGACAATCAACAGAACAGGTATCATCAGGTGTTAGACTTTAAAACAGTTAAATCTTTGGCTGAATCAGTGAGAACTTATGGGGTGACTGCATCATTCACATTAGCACAAACTGAAGCATTAACAGCATCAGCCATGGCCCCTCGAGATTGGACCAGCTTAGCTAAAGCATGCCTAAATCCAGGACAGTACATTGACTGGAAATCATTTATGACAGAATTTGCAGGGCAGGAAGCAGCAGCAAACAGACAGGCTGGTAATGCAGCCTGGGATCAGGACATGCTGCTGGGAACAGGAAGGTTTTCCGATGTTCGCAATCAGACAGGCTACCCACTTCAGGTGTATGAGCAGGTTAACAAGATTGCTCTCAGAGCATGGAAATCGCTCCCTAATA
>PVIH01020898.1:0-31162 GCA_004025045.1 Sigmodon hispidus | reverse complement strand
TAGTTTGTTTATATGATGGATAACATTTACAGTTTTTCGTATGTTGAACCAGCCCTGCATTTCTGGGATGAAGCCTACTTGGTCATGGTGGATGATATCTTTTATGCATTGTTGTAAACGGTTAGCCAAAATTTTGTTGAGAATTTTCGCATCAATATTCATGAGGGAAATTGGTCTGTAATTCTCCTTCTTTGTTGTTGTTCTAATTAATTTTTAAGACAGATGCTATAGCTACCCCTGCTCCAGTTTTTCAAATTCTCTGCACCAGTGCCAATGAAATCTTCATCTGTCCTCTACGTTAAAGTGTTTATGACTAAGAACCTTGCAACTGAGAAAAGAGAGGAAAAGCATGTTGGTGAGTACGTGAGTGACTTGCCACATGAAACATGTTTTATTATTACCTCTTTTAATTCACATAATAATTTCAAAAGATGTGTGGATGGCATAATTAATTCTCCTTACACCATTCATTCTAATACCCCTTCTCCACCTAACACAGAATCCTAGCTGTGTTCATGTTGCCACCCACCACTTCTCCTCAAAAAGAATTCTAATCATCTAAACAGGACTGTTCCTGAATTTCCCTGGCTATTCTTTTTGATGTATAGGTAATTGTATGACCTCAAATACCCCACATGGTAAAGGAAAGAGCTCATGGATCTGGGTAGCTGAGATTTCTGTTTCTTTTTGAGAAAGAATAACAATGGTGCTTTCCCTGGCTGCCCTAGACATTGATTTCAGACCATGAGAGAAGCTAGAGAGAACACAACATTGATAAATATTCAACAGACATTTCAGAGAACAGCACACTTTTTCTCCAATCCATGGACTACTTAATACCCAAGGAAATATTGTCACTTACCCATGGCTACTGCATTTCAGGTAAAGTATTCATTATTTGGGGACAAGCTCTGCCTGTGAGCAATTCAGCCATATACAGACAGGAGGCTAAGACCAACCCCACTTACATGGCAGCCACAGCAGCACTAAGATGTAAATCCATAGTGACTAAACCACATAGACTTTGCTTTTTATTTTTTCCTTTATTATTATTATTATTATTAACAAAGAAGTCACGCTTTCTAACCTTGTATATCCTTATTCAAGATCCCATCCCCCTCCCACCACATCAGGTCATTCTTTCTTCTCCACAAATCCCCATTCCTTCCCTGGGCAGGCTACAGGCAGTCCCATGGTCCCACTGCCCCAATATTGCTTAGTTCAGTCTCCACTCCTGGCAGATCCAGTTTTGTCCCCCCTCCCTCAAGAGTGAGTCAGGTGTTCCTCTAGGGGGAGTGGGATCCAAGGAGTCAGTCCAGGATGTTTCTGATCCCAAGCTGTTCAATGGTTGTGGTTTGCAGCTTGGGCATGCTTTGCTTTTTTCTTGTTTGTTTGTTTGTTGAGTCCACTAATGAGTGAGTACATCCCCTGATTATCTTTCTGAGTTTGTGAAACCTCACTCAGTAGGATATTCTCCAAATCCATCCATTTGCCTGCAAATTTTAGGATATCATTTTTTCTTACTGCTGAGTAGTACTCCATTGTGTAGATGTACCACAGTTTGTTAATCCATTCTTCAGTTGAGGGACATAGGTTGTTTGCTTTCTCTATATTATCTTATAAGCTCTAGTATCTTTTCAAACAAATGGAATTATTTCAGACACTTTTGAGGCATCACTACATAACATGTACTGTTAAAAAAAAAACAAAAAAAACAAAACAAAAAAAAAACAACCTTGGGAAGGGTAATATTTTATGGATTTCTCCAAATATCCCCATAGTGGTTATTTTTCTATTACTATGATACACCATGGCTAAGGCAACTTAAGGAAGAAAGAATTCATTTTGGCTTAGAGTTTGGAGAGAGAAGAACCCATGATGGTAGAGAAGAGGCCTGACAGCAAGCATCCAGCATGGTGGCTGGAGCAGAAAATAAGCGCTCACATCTCAAACTGTAACATGAAGCAGAAAGAGTGAACTAAAAATGACAAGAGACTTTAAACGTACAAAGCACACCTCTATAACATAGTTCCAGGAAGCCACACTTCCTAAACATACCCAAACAGCTCTGTCAACAGGGACAGATGTATTTTAAATGCGTTAGACTATGGAGAACATTTATCATCCAAACCACCACAGTCTCTATGAGGCCTGGGCATTATCATTACTTTGAAAAAACAAAAAACAAAACAGAGAAGTTAAAGGTAAAGGTTGACCTTTGTCAAGGTCAATAAACCGTGTGATTTTTCTGAACATGGAAATAAAGCAAAAATTTTCCATTTCTAGAACTTGTTTGCATTTTTGCACTTTCTTGTGTAGACTCTTTATGTGTTAAGTGCTCAGACAGCAGGTAGTTTTGTATGTTATATTTATTAGAAAATATAATAGGCCACAACATGAGAAAGCTGGCATAGAGCAGCACATTTTTCATGTATCAGAGGGAGGCTGGCAGGAGGATGGACAGAAAAGATATTTCAATTGATACACTGGATCTAAAATGAAATTATCTTTTGGCTGAAAAAGAATCAGCTCCTTATCCTACTTCAGGGCTGATCCCTGAAAAAGCTGCTGGCACATAACATTCTTCATATATATCTGAAATTTTCAATGATACTCAGAGACCCTAGCCAACTGCAAGAGGCCTTGAGCAATACCAGAAGTAATTGTAAGCTCTTAGTCTGGAATTTATATTCCAATTATAATAAAATGTTTAAATCTCCCTCCATCTCCCAAGCCTTTCTTCTATACTTGCTATTTCATCTACTTGAAGTTACTTTTATTATATTAGTGTTGATAACTTCTTTACAGGAAAATTTAACTTTCTTGTAGATAATTTAAAAATACAAGGGGTATATATTTACTAGAACTAGAAATAACTCAACAGTTGGATGTCTTTGTAAAAATGCAATGGGACATATGGTGAGGGCAACATTAGAATCCCAGAAAATGAGGTTAGCTCAGTGGGAAATTCTGTTTTATATTTCCAGCAACTCTCTTGAACTTCTACTCAGCTAACAAATAAAATAAAGTCCATGTTTATGCGACATCTTGAAAATGTACAGTCTCTGTCATTGTTTCTAAAAAAAAAAAAAAGCCAGGGCCGCAAATTAAAAAGATCTAGTAGATCTTTGTGGTCATTTGATTTAATAAAGGAACTAGAAAATGACAGCCTTGGGGTTTACGCCTAACTCTTTATTTTGTTTCTCAACCATGGATCCAACATAACTCCACCCTATAAAGCTTCTGTTTAAAATGATATCTTAAAAGTAAGTGGCATGTAATCTTCAATCTTTCTCCAGCAACAGTAGGTTATTATGTCCCTGTCACTGTAATAGTAGACCTCAACACAAAGGTGCTGATCTACTACTTTGTTAAAATAAGAATTGTTCTGTTTAACAAATGAATGTGGAGCACCATTTTTCTCTTCCACTATCACTAAAAAATCTGAGATGATTAACAAAAAAGAGAGAAATTAATATTTTCTCTCCTGCAGAGATGCAAGATGTAGGGAATGTTTTACAAAGTCATTATCAATAGAAATGTATTCCTCTAGCCACAGAGAACCAGATGCTCTCAAATCTTCATATACCACAAAGTATTCCACAGAGAGATTCCAGAGAAAAGTGAGAACATGATCTGGTGCTCTCTGAGAATTTTCATCTTACAATAAGTTTTCTGGCTCCTAACAGGAGGGTAATTCACATTGCATATAGTATCACAGCACAATAATTTTTTTTAATAGCACCCTATTATCTATTCAGTTGGAGAAATGAATAGTGCAAATAGGTTAAACTTTTTTTCTTAACTATTAATTAATGTGCCTCAGGTGGTCTGCTTCCTATTAATTTCATTGTACTACCAGAAAATGCTGTCAAAGCAGCTATACATGCTAATCAGTGTTACTTACAACATGCTAAAGTTAGAGACAGGAATGTCTCCTTCTAAATCAATAAAATAACAGCCCACTAAGGCAGACACTGTTAAATACTGTCTATGACAGCAGAATTGACACAGCTAATTCTAAAATCTTCTAAATGTTTCTAACTAGATTGGTGCTTGTGTTAGGATTATGAGATCAATAAAAGTCATACATTCCATTATGATCTACAATCAATGGTGTAGCAAGAAAAACACAAAGCAACACACAAAATTTAAACCATGTGGGCATTATTCAGGTTTTGGAATTCATGAGTACTATTGGTTGGTTTTCTTTTTCTTATTTTATTTCTTTAAGAAGAAACATTTACCAGTAGCCATTATTATTCCATATATAGTTTATGGGAAACAGAATCTCAAGAAGTCATTCAAATTAGTAACATATGTTTTCCAATCATTTCATTTGAAAACAACCTGGACACATTCTTGTAATTTTTTAAAAAGGAAGCAAATCTGTTTCTCCAGTAATTGAGGGAAAAAAGAGCTACTTTGGATAATTTCACTAGGATTGAAGGCTGGCATGCCCATCTTTTGTTTTCTTTTCCTTTTTTCTTTGTTTTTCCTTGCTTCTAATTTCATAGTATGTTATAGTGTCCTCTTCTACTAATAGGGCTTTCTCCATGTTCATCCCATACAAATTCCTGTATACAACCATACAGGTACAGAATGGCTGGAGTCATAGAGGAACAATTTTGCAAAAGAAAAATGTGAGATTAAAAAAGATATCATGGAGGGGCTCGGCAGGTCGGCCAGGCTACGTTCGCTCTCGCACCCAGCAGGCAGTACTTCTTAAGAATCGGCTACCCCTGCTTTACTGTCGATCTTCTCCGCCAATCATGCTGGAACATCTGAGTTCGCTGCCCACCCAGATGGATTACAAGGGGCAGAAACTAGCTGAACAGATGTTTCGGGGAATTATTCTTTTTTTCTGCATC
The DNA here is from genome assembly GCA_004025045.1 of Sigmodon hispidus. Taxonomy (NCBI): domain Eukaryota; kingdom Metazoa; phylum Chordata; class Mammalia; order Rodentia; family Cricetidae; genus Sigmodon; species Sigmodon hispidus. The sequence continues at coordinate 26,291 of PVIH01020898.1, read as the reverse complement.
GGGTTTATCTATGGGTACGTGGCAGAACAGTTTGGGTGGACTGTCTACATAGTTATGACCGGATTTGGTTTCTCGTGTTTGCTGACACTTCCTCCGTGGCCTGTCTATCGCCGACATCCCTTGAAGTGGTTACTTGTTCAAGACTTAAACACAGAAGACAAGAAATTAGGGGACAGAAAAATTAAGAAACATGCTGAAAATAATTGAAGGGAGCTTTCATGATTCAGCACTTGCTTTTATTTTCTGTAAGATGAGCTGAATTGCTTTCATAGCCAAAACATGAGTTGAAACCACCTTTGTTCTTAAAGCACAGCTGTGTAAAGATCTAGTTGTCCTTGTTTCATTTCTTATATAGTTGTATTTTAACTTATATATCTATGTTATACCATCTCTTCATAATCTTGTTATGGAGAACAGGAATGTAAGTATGCAATGCTTCTTTCTTATTTTTCATTAAATTCTATTTTTTTTTTACTTTTAATCAAAAATAGATTATTCTTATACATTTTGAATATGCTTTCTCCTTCCCATCTTCTCTGAGTTTCTTCCTCTTTTTCTATCAAATCCACACGTTTTCTTACCTTATTAGAAAACAAACATACAACTAAAAAATTGTAATAAAATAAAATGAAAAGTAAAAACCAGAATAGCATAATATAATCAAGCAGAAAAATAAAGATTCAGAGACATCAATGTTCTTAAACACAAAATATCCATAAAAACCTAACCAGAACTCATAATATATACATGAAGACTTTTAAAGCAAAATAAAAGAATCCCTGACAAAATATTATGAGACAAAGAACTTTCCTTAATTTCCATTGAATTTATTTTCTGTTGGCCATCTACCACTGGACATGAGTCCTGTTCTGAAGAATAGTTTATGTATCTAGTGGAATTCTATTAGAAAAAAAAATAATTTTTCATTTGCAAGCCATTGTCAATTCGAGACAGTTTCTGGATTTTAGATGGGAGCTTATGTCTACTTCTTTCAGCACTAGGACCCAATTTGACTTAAAAATTTTCAGGTCTTATGCATGCCTTATCAGTCTCTATAAATGCATATGCACATTAATTCTGTTGTATTCTACTAGACCTTATTTCCTTGGTGTCTTCCATTCCCACTGGCTCTTACAATATTTCTTACAACACTGCAGGGTTCTCTAAGATATCCCATTTAGAACTAAATATTCCAAGATATGGGTCTCCGTATTTGTTTTCATCTACTACGGGAGAAGCTTTTCTGATGATGACTAAGCAAGAGTGATGTAACAGAATGTCATTAGGAGTCATTTTATTACTGTGTTTCTTGTGCAGAACAGTAGTATTTGATTTTTTCCTTGTCACTGGCCTATGTAGTCTCAAGTGTTTTGCCACCAGAGCAATGTCAGAAATTTCATGATTTCATTTTTTTAACAGCTGAGTAATATTATATCACATATATGTATCACATTTTCTTTATAAATTTTTTCAGAATTTCATGTTGCACCTGTCAGATTAACCAAAATTAACAAAGGACAACTCATTCTGGCAAAGATGTGAAGGGGAACTCTTCTATTGTTGGTGGGAGTGCAAACTTGTATATGCACTATGTAAATTAGTGTGATGGTTCTCCAGGAAGCGGAGAATAGATCTACCTCAAGATCCAACTTTGGGGACATATATGTGAAAGCAAACAAAAAAACTATATTCTACCACAGATGTGCTCACATGCTCAACCCTGTCCATTTCTGCTCTAATCATAATAGCCAGAAATTGGAAACACCTGAAATTCCATTCATTCTAAACATAAATTTCTATCTTTTATTCCTAGTGGTAGCTTTCTAATGCAAATGTGATTAAATATTGTGAACAATTCCCCCACTACAACAATGACCAAAATGGGAGGGTTGAGTAAATACAGAAGCAGGAAGAAAAGGGGTTTGTGTAATTGATAAATAGATTCTAGAATAAAATCTTTCCTTTAGTTCTGCTAAAACAAGTTGTGTAAATGAAAGGCTAACTGTAAAAATAGAAAGACTTTGTCAGAAGAAGAAAATTTAGCAAACAGAAGGAAAAGCTAAAGCAAGTCAAGCTGGAGCTCAAGATAGAAGCTTAAAGATATTGTGTGGCCATAAAGCCCTAAGATGTATCCTTTGGTCTGTAGAGGGGTTGTGAGATGGTACAATGGGAACTGTGATGATTAAGACAATTTCCATGTGAACCATTTGCTTCATGAATGCTTTTCTTATTTGAATTTCAACAAATGCAACATAGATAAGTCTTTTATCTCATATTCACACAAAGCTTCAGAGCGGCACCCAGAGTTGGCCAACACAATTATCCCTGAGTATTTGCACTGCATTGGTTCACATTACACATGCAGAATGCTCCTTTATATGAGAGTTCTGCATATATCCTCCCAAATATTTCAAGTCATCTTGGATGATGTATAGTACTAAATACAAAGTAAATATTATAAAAAAGTTACTACACTCTTTTTAACTAATTTTATTTTGGTTGTTGGTTTTTCCATGTTGCATTTCTTTCCAAATACTTACAATCTACAGTTGGACAAACCTTCTAAGTCTATGTTTCCTCAATAGTTAAATGGATATGAATATGCAATTTAGCACAGAGGGTTGCACTGTTAAATAAGGTAAATTATACATGACTCCTGTGTACCAAATAATCTTTTCCACAGACACAGGCAAATGAAAGAGAGACTGGTGAATGGTCTTTGTCTTGGAAACACTGTGAGTAAACATACAAAGCTAAATATAAATTAAGCCCTCAAGGAAATTTCAGATTTGCTAACTCAATGGCAAAGAAGGGCATAACACATGGGTGTACTGTTCATTCTTGATTCTGCCTTGTATCTGCCTACTTCTTTGGTCCCAGATTGAGAAAACTATACAGATGATATTACCCAGACTTTCTAGTCCTTTGCCTTTTTTTTGTAATCACTCAGTGGATCCTTATAATAGTTTAAGTCCTCTGAAATTTTACAAAACACTGTAGAATATCAGAAAGCCAAAAGTGAATTTAAACTGTTTGTCTTTTTCTTTAACTCATTTTCCTAGGTACAATTCTCAATGGATTCTGTTTACAACTCTAGCCTTACGGTTAGTGATCACTTTCCAGGACAGTCTGCTAATGTCAGACTATAAATCATTTTATGCATTAACGTTGGGTGAGGTAATCCAGCATGGCAAACAGGTTCCCAAAAGCAAGGTACAGGTCTTGATGTCACTACTATGACCAGATCAAGCTACAGAGGGCCTAAGTCAGTCTCATAGAGGCTCCTTAAATTTTGGTCCAAAGTCCATAAGTTCCAATGAGCTCAGATCACCTGATTCTGTGGGTTCCCCCATCATGACATTGATGGAGGGGAAAGAGCTTAATCCTGTCTCATTGCCATGGTCTATTCAAATCTATGGGAGGCCTGCCCCTTTCTGGATGGAGACAGAGGAGGAGTATATGGGAAAAGGGTGTATGGGAGGTGAGGAATGGAAACAAGAGAAAAGGAGGAATGGAAAACTGCAGTCATTATGTAAACTAAATTTTAAAATCTTAATCAAATAAAGGGAAAAGTAAAATGTTATCAGTAAACACGTACAAGATCATTTTATGCTTTCTTTATTTGTTTTCACATCTTTACAAATAGTTTACTCTTTGTAAGTCTGTGAGTAAATGTGCTGTTGTAGAAAGTTTTTCCTGGCCCGTTTTGGATCAGGGAGGTTTGTGACCTGGCACGCCCAGCGGCGGTTGGAACCTGGTTTGCGCCCGCGGCTTTTGTCCCCCAAAGAAATGAATCACACGCTTATATCCTTTACACTGTTTGGCTCATGTCTTAAGCACATTATTAGCTAGCTCTTTTATCTTAATTTAACCCTTTTCTATTAATCTTCCACCACGTGGCCCACAGCCCGTGGCTCACCTGGATTCCTACAAGCTTTTTCTTCAGGGGAGGGATCGAGAGTGACTAACTCCACCCTCCTTCTCCTACCTGGCTGCCTCTGATTCTCCACCCACTTCTACGGTGCCATGCATGAGCCAAACAGTTCTTTATTTACATCATACAGAAAATATTCTACCACAATGTGTCTTTCCTCTCAGTGTCCAAACATAAATACTAGACAAAGCCTAGTCAGTAAAGCTAGTCTGAGCTTCAGAAATGACTAATTTTCTACTACTCACAATGTACCATGGACAAATAGAATAAAGATAAAAAAACTTTTTTTAAAAGCTGGAGAACATTATTACCATTCTGTAGTGGGATTGTATTCTGTTTGATTGCAAATAATTGTCCTGTCTACTGGTTTAATAAAAATGCTGATTGGCTGAAGATAGAAAGGAAATGTGGGCAGGTATACCAGAATAAAAAACTCTGATAACAGAAAAAGTAGAGCAGGGAAGCCAGAGAGATATCACAGAAAAACTACGATGAGATGCCAGCACATGCAGAGGAAAGAAGTTCAAATGCCGCTCTGAGAAAAAATACTGAGCCCCATATTCCTAAGCAGGATAGGAATCATGGGTTAGTTCAAAACTAAAGCATTAGCAAGTTATATGTCTGGGCCCAAGGTCAATTAGCAAACAAGGTATAATTAACATAACCAGGATTATGGGACTATGGGACTATGGGACTGCAGGTCTAGACCATGGCCCAACAGGCCAGGAACTTATTACTACACCATTTTTTTTCTTTTTTCAAATAATAGTCAAAACTTATTGCTAACAGGAAGAACAGATACAAAAAGGAAAAGAGAAAATTCAGTGAGCTTCACCATTTTTACCTTGCTACAGTCAGTGCTTCCTGCCTGCTTTACCCAATATTCCATTAGATCCACACTCACATTTGTTTAAATTTCTGAACTCTGAATATATATTTTTCATACTAATAACAATAAGTTCCTTTGAGTGTCTAACTTACCAAAAGCTTTTTTTTATTGAAGTGTATTAAATTTTTATTAAGTAACTTCTTCAATTCAACATGGCTCCACCTTTGTCCTATTATTTACTTTTACAGATTGTCATATTTTAAGCCAATCTTGCATTCCTTAAATAAGCCTTCTAGTTTGTTTTTCATTTGATATATAACTGGGCCCCAGTGGTTATTTTCTTTTAGTATATTTTTGATATATTTTCACTAAAAGCATTGCTATAATTTTCTTCTTCATTGTTCTTTTTAAATTTTAATATCAAAATTATACTAAAACTAAAATATTTACTCCACAAATCTTACTTGTAAAGAATAACTTTCATCATTATTTATTCATCTATTTACTTAACTTCTATGTAGTTTTTCCTCATAGTGTTTCTTCTCAACCCTGTTTTCTCATTTCTGTGTCTATCAAAGCTCAGCAATTTCTAAGACTATATTTCTTTGTTATCTTAGTGTTAAAGAAAAGAGGAAAAGAGTAAGTCAGTAATTTGAGTCTAGATTTGAAGATGTTTATATTAATGACAAGTTGCACTTCACCTACCTCCCCAAATCCATGGAATGTTATGTTACCGGTCAGGGAAGTTATGGAAACTTTCTTTCTCATTTCACTGTCTGGTTAGTTTGTGGAATTATAATACAGTCTCCATCAATAGCCAACATGACCTCATATCAAGATTAGACTCAGTTTATAGTTTTCCTCTACAATGCTTTTCTAAGTATTGTAGCCCTATTTCACTGTGTGTTACCCATAAAGGCTTCAGTAACTTTCGGGGCCCTGAAGACACCTTCTCCTATCTCTTTTCTGAGCTGTTTACATTGTGTAACTATGATGATGCTCCAGAACCCCATTTTACTCTCCTTTCATTTAACTGCTGTTTTAGACTAACACTATTGCATCCCTTACTCCTGGATTAACTGTTTACATGTCATTGTATGGTGATTCACTGATGAGCCCATTCCATTTCTAGAGTAGGTGGAATTGAAATGGAAATGATAGTGTAGCTGATCATTTTAATCAGTATCTTTCTAAACAATGTGTCAACTGAAATCTTCTTTGATAAAGTGTTTATAACATTCTCTTTTTTGTGACATGTTGAGACCCCTGAAAAGCAGATAACATAAGGAAATAACTGTTTTCATTACGGTAAATTAAATGTAAATTAAATTTTTATAGTAACAAAGCATTAGAAATAAACTCCTAACTAATGTCTTCTAATAAATCCATGAGAGTAAACAAAAAATACAGTAAAGCTCTATGTCAATTCACAAGAGAAGTTTTACTACCATATATTATATATATATAACTTATAGTTCATGTATTTCTTTATGCTCTTTATTTTCTTCAATGATTATTCTTTTCAACTGTTTCTTCAAATGGTGTTGTTTTGCTTTGATAAAAGAAAGAAAAATTAAATTAAATAAACCATGTATTATGAAGCTATTTCTAACCTGAAGTTAGTAATTTTCTATCATTGCTAAAGTGTTATTGAAGTTTAGTGCAGAAGTACAGTACCCAGCAGACAAACTGTCAACACAGAGTATATAGAGTCTGAAATCTCATGCTGTATCTAAATGAATAAAATCTAAAATTAGTCCTGCTTTTTTTTAAAAAAAAATAATTTTTTGGCTTACCTTTAAGGAAAGTTAAATATACAAAAATGAAAACAAAAAATTCTAAGATTTACTTTGTATTATTTGATTGTTTTCAGCTTGAAAAAAACCAGTATCTGAATGACTAAAACAAAAATAAATATGAGAACACACATTGTAACTGATCACCAATGTCGTCTGAATAACTGGGCCACAAGAATGCTTTGGTTGAAACTCAGGATGACATCACAGATGTGGATGAAGGGGGTGAAGGTCCTGCAGCCTCAGTGGACTTTCTTCTTCAGTATTTTCTCAAGAAATAGTCTAGACTTTGCCTTTTAGGGAAAATGTTCTATGTTTTCTTCACATTCAATGCTATGACATTTTCTTGAAACACATTTGCCTGGCTACTTTATACATGTTAAAATAAGGTACCAGTTTTAATGTGATTATGGTCCTAAATAACACCTACCTATTAAGGAAAAATGAAAATAAACATATCTAATTCTTATATAATTCATAGCAAACAAAATAACATCTAAGCCTCATGGGCTTTTATGTTTGAATAACCTATTGGTAGAACTTCTGGAGAAGGAATAAGAGGTGTGGCCTTGTTAGACAAAATGTGTCACTGGGAGTATGTTCTAAGTTTCCAAAAGCCCACACCATTTCCAATTAGTACTCGCTGCCTTTTGGTTGTTAATCAAAATGTAAATTCTCAACAACTGCTCAAGCATCATGCTTTTGTCCCTGCTGGCATGCTACCTTCACGTCCATAGACTCTAAACTGCTAAAGCTGGAAACATCAAAAACACTCTTTATTCTATAAGTTGCCTTTGTTTGTCTTATCATAGCCATAGAAAGATAATTGGGACAGTACTGATTAAAGAAGTAGAAGGTAGTGGGACTGGAATGAGCAGTCACTAGAAAGACTATTAAAAGTTTATGAGAGAATATATAATTTAAAAGCAATTACCCTTGGTTACCACACAAAACTTGAAGGTAAAATCCATTTACTGAAGATAACACACACATCAGGAATATGACTTGGAGAAATTCAACTAGAACTGACCTCAAGTCCCCTCATAAAGAATAACTCTTAGCATCTGAAGATGCTTCGCAAATTGTCAAGAGAAAATAGCAATCAATAATTTTACCCATGTCTAAAGCCTGTGAGTCAGAACAATAACCATGCCAGAAATGTATCTTTAAGGATGCAATGATGTCACTTACATCTTGTAGGGTAACCAATAGCTGTCTCACTGGACTCATAACCAACTCCATAAGAGAAATTTCTATTATTACTCTTAACATGGTCAGCTATACATGACTGTGGGGTTATAGACTCTAGAGGGGAACTTGCTACCAACAATTTCCTAAACCAGTATATCTCCTACTAAACCCTGAATATTTATCCTTATTTACACAAGTAAGTGTAGCACTCAAATCTTATCAAAGAAGCTTCAATTTCAATAGATGCAGACCATTATAGAAAACCACCACTAGTTAAAATGTAGCAACAAGGGACTGCAGGGTGCCCCAAACCAACTAATAAGTCTACAATGCAACCAACCCAGACTCAAAGAAGCTTACAGAAGAGGCAGATAGCTTGTAAGAAGCAGAGGACTAGAATATATACTGTGTGATAATGTCTTCTATGTGTGATATGAAAGCTGCATCTCTGATATCTCAAAGATATGGTCAAAAATAAGACCGGCACAAATAAAACACTAGATGAAATGCCAATATAAATGGAGGAAATCTCAAAAGATCCTACCCTTAAATGATGAGTTTAAGAAAATTGATGACTGCTGAAACAGGGAGAATCAGTCTTCTCTAGGGAGAAGCTTACTAATATTTTATCCCAAGTGGTCAGTGATAAACTCTAGCCATATAAACATATGAGTATTACCAAATATGTGTGTGTTCAGTATATATATGAGAGGAAGCTGGAGTCACAAGAGCAATTGGAATGAGAAAGAAAGAGGTAAAAGTAATTTAATTACAGAAATACATTAGTCATATATAAAATTCCCCATTTTTTAAATTTAAGTAATAAAAAAGGAACTTGAGATTTTGAAGATAGGATGACATAAAGACATGAAGTAGAAATAATTTGTGAATATCAATGTTAAATATCTAGACAAACAAATTTAAAAGTATTCATGTAATATAATTTTTTTAATTATAAGATATGATGACCCAGAAAATGTCATAGAATATGTGGACCCTGTTTTCTGAAATAAGGCCTTGCACAATGAGAGTGTGTTGTGACAATAAACAGATCCAAGAGTGAACCTGAATGGTGTAGAAAAGAAATGAAAACAGACAAGAACACAAACATACAGAAAATCTGAGATTGGGAAGACTGGACTCTGTGATGGAGACATGCTAGCATTCAGAAGCAGCATGTTGTTATACAGTTGAATAAGAAAGTAGACTATTGCATATACCTAAATCAAGGAGGCAGGATTTATGGTATATAGCTGAACCAAAGAGAAAAGTTTAGCTAACCTAAGCAGTAGCAGTCTTTATAGGGGAAGGGCGCAAAAATATCCTGCTATTAGAAGCTACAGAGGACATTTTCTGTATACACTCAGACTCTATAAGAGGCTATGCCAGCCCTCTGAGCCTCGTATAGAAAAGGCCTAGATATTTCTGTTGTTCAAAGGCATTGGGTCCCAGACATGGCCATGTACATGTCGTTAATACACATTCACTCAGCACTTTACTCTTGTAATGGAATTCTCTGCTCCCCAAAAAGAGTGAACATATGTAAGAACTTTTTTCTGCCACAAGATATTTTTTCACCCCTTTAATTTTTTAAAACACTGTCACTGTTTTATAAAACTAGCATTACATATATTCACTGAGTATCATGTAATATTTGGATATGTATTAACATTATATAACTCTAGGTTAAAATGTCTATTTAGAAAATAGCTTTTATACATCCTTTAAGGCAAAACATTCAAAATTTCCAATTTATTTATACATTTGTATATGAGTGTTTTGCCTCCATGCAACACCTGGTGACCATAGCCTCCAGAAAAGATCATAAGATCTCCTAGAATGAGAATAACAAAGGGTTGTTAGACATTAAACAGGTGTTGGATACTGAATCGGGATCCTCTGCAAAGGCAGCCAGTGTTCTAAGTCGCTGAGACATCTCTCCAGTCCTAACATCCTTTTTTTACCTTTTGAAATACAATACAAATACTCACCCTCCCCTTTTTATATCTGACTAATATTCTATAGTGCACACATGTCACAAAACATTTTTAATGTACAAGAGAAGGCATGTGTCTTAGGGTATCTATTGTTGTGAAGAGACACCATAATCACAGAAACTCATATAAAGGAAAATATTCAATTAGGGCTGGCTTACATCTCAGAGGTTTAGTCCATTGCCATCATCTCAGGAAGTATGATAGGACACAGGCACACATAGTGATGAAAAAAAGAGCTGAGAGTTCTACCTTTGGACCAGCAGACAACAGGACGAAAGCTGGCTTGAGTTTTGGAGATCTCAAAGCTCACCCCTTAGTATCATACTACCTCCAAGAAAGCCATACCCACTCCAAGACTGCACCTTTTAATAGTGTCACTATCCGTGGCCCAACTATTCAAACACAGAAGTCCATTGGGACCATTCCTATTCAAACCATCACAATATGCTACTGGTGAACCTTTTAGAAAGCACTCTGTATTCAGTAGGCAAAACCATAACTTTCTATGAAGACCCATCCCTAGAAATATGAATGGCAGGTACCTCGCCACTGTTAATTGAATATCATAAATCTTCCCAAATTATAAGCTTTAGTTTATAAAAATGTTTCTCTCAAAGTGTTCATCCTACTACTTTAATAATCTTAGTAAGGACAGTTTATTATTTTATGCCTTAGCTTACCCTTCTATAAAATGACATTTTTAGATCAGTGAGTACAAATTTGCATGGTATCGCACTCACTCATCAAAACACATCATCACCAGGATCATTCTCCTCAGGCTCAATGTTTTGAAGTGTGAACAAGTTTCATATCTTCCTCTTATAGACAGTATTTCTGTAGTGTTCTTTTAAATACCTGATGTGAGATATTAGAATTGTCCCAGTGATAAGTCTGGGAGTCAAATACCAAGAGTCTTAGTCTAATTGCTGTTGAAAGTCCAAAATAACAGATCTCATAATTATTATTTTACTCTTCCCCATGTGTGTCATCTGCCCTGATTCTTCAGCTTCAGAAAATATTAATCAGAACTCAGTACATGAGTCATGATCTGCATAGGTGATTATTTTGGTTTTTCACCATACAAGTACCAAAAATAATTGTATGATCTAAGTCAATATACTAGCATCAAAACCTACTAATCTCCTTAGAAAGCCTCAATGTCTAGTGTCAGCATCCTGAGTATGCAGCTTATTGTGATTTTCTTAACTACAATTCTCTCCCTTGTAAAAGTTATTCACCATGAAATGGTTTTATGAATAATGAGACCTGTCCAGATACTAGAGAATTTTTACTTCTTTCTAGATCTGTATTCCCAGATCATAAAAATAAATCATGTAAGATATTCAAAGATATAAATGCCAGTATCAGTAAAACTAGAAGTAGAATGAATTACAAAAGTTGGTGGTATGGTCTCTAAAACAGACATGTAAAGATGTACTAATCATTTGCTTTCCAAACAGTACTTTGTAATGGAAACACAGTGTTGGATGCTTTGTTTGTGAATTTAGTATTCTTCACTGATAGGAATCATATGGTTTTAAACTTATAAATATTATGTTTTGACAAATATTGGTTTGGTTTTTACAATAGCTTGTCAGGTGGTATAAACAGAAATAAGATTGTGATGGTTGTATAAGGCCCTCTGTGAGCTTCAACACTCAAATCACTAGTCTGTATTATTCTGTGTTCATGATGCTGAAACCTCAACAACTTTACTGTCAGTTAAATGACAAGATACAAAGATACTTGCGTGTGGTTCCTTTTATCTAGCTCCCTAATCAGCAACAGTGGGTTGTATTATATGATGCCATTTCTAGGGAGTCATGAACAAATACCCACTAACTATAGATAGGGAACCAACAGAAGAACAAAGTAAGGAAAACAACAATGTTGAACAATGTGAACCAATGAGAGTTTTTGGGCTTAGTTACTTTAATATGGTTGAGGGCCTATACAAATTACTCAAAGATAGCTGTATCATAAAATCCTAGCCCAGAATGAGTAACAGGTCACAAAAGGTAGAAACCTTCATCAGTGCAAAAATTATAGCTTCCATCTTAAAGGGAATAAGAATGAATTTATTATGGAACCATTCTGAGTGACCATAGACCAGGAACACAAATTTCATACCTCAAAGTATAAGCAGTTCCATAAAGTTTTTATATAGTTATACAGAATAGCCATAAATCAAGGCAATTTAAAATACTTGGTTTGGAGTGTCCTTCTTCCCTTTCTGCTGGGGACCGGCTGCTTGTCGTCGAAATGGGCAAGTTCATGAAACCCGGGAAGGTGGTGCTGGTCCTGGCCGGACTCTACTCCGGACGCAAAGCCGTCATCGTCAAGAATATAGATGATGGCACCTCAGACCGCCCTTACAGCCATGCCCTGGTGGCTGGAATTGACCGCTATCCCCGAAAAGTAACAGCTGCCATGGAAAAGAAGAAAATTGCCAAGAGATCCAAGATGAAGTCCTTTGTGAAAGTTTATAACTACAATCACCTCATGCCCACACGGTACTCCGTGGACATCCCCTTGGACAAAACTGTTGTCAACAAGGATGTTTTCAAAGACCCAGCTCTGAAACGCAAAGCCAGGCAGGAGGCCAAGGTCAAGTTTGAGGAACAATACAAGACAGGGAAGAATAAATGGTTTTTCCAGAAGCTTCGCTTTTAGGTATATTTTTGTTTCCATCATTAAAAATTTAAAAAAAAATAAAATGAAATAAAAATAAAATAAAATACTTGGTTTGTACAACATAGAGATAAGTACAGTAAGAAGAAAGTTTTTATAAAGGCTCAAGAGTTATATGATGACATTGTTGGCTTTTGATTTGGGAGAAGGCAGTAGTCTTTTAAATTGATAGATTCCAAAAGGTTTCTATCTATAAGTCACAATCTGTTAATTCTGACTCAAAGGTGGGCAAAGAATGACTATTCCCAAGGCAGAGCCAGAATTAGCTAATATAGGGTAATTAGCCTCTGGACCTGAAGCATTTTAATCTCTCCATAGCACTAATATTCTAACTAGTCCACCAATATACAGACAACTTCTTTTTCAATCGATTTTTACTCATCCACACCTGATGCTCACTGTGCAACTTTCAGACAATTTAACAGGTTGCAGAATGCTCTTTCTGGGTAGTTCAGTATCTGAGGCTTTTCCACAAATCTTTAATGTCTGAGAGTGTATTTCAGCTGTCCTTACTGCTTATATATATGCTTGGGGAATTAGGGGTCCCATAAATTGATCAGGTTCAGGGAGCTCTGAAAGCTTTTAAGTTGTTTATTTCATGAGTTTAAAGAGCGTCCTGTAGAATAAAATGTTCCACCTCCCCTTAACCATACCCCGTGTCTTAAAGAACTTCTCCTTTAGAATATCTTGTTTTACCTTTTTTTTTTTTTAACATATGGTCTTAGAATGCCTATTGTTTTGCCTCCCATTTGACATCCTGTGTCTTCAAGAGTGTCTCTTCAAAATGGAAAGTTTTAATCTCAGAAGAAACCTATTATAAAAGTTTTACACCCCACTTCAACCTTTCCTTAGTTCCCTGTTATCTCTGGTCTGATCTTCTTTCCATTTTTAAGACTGTATGATTTCTGAGATCTACCAGGATAAATCAGGAAAAGTCTCCCCATTTTCAAGTTCGCCACCTTGATTTTTTCATGTAACATAATCACATGTTCTAGATATTATCAAGTGGATATTGGCAAGGGGTCAGTTCCTCCATTTGCATACCCTGTTTTCTTATATTAATTATTTAACATTTACCTTACAATTATCACACTGTGTATATATTGTCATGAGCTATTCACCAGAGATGATTGCTTAGACATAGGTTTAAGACAATAGGAATTGAAGGGTTTTTCTAGTGCAAAGTTTTCCCTTGGCAACTGGGAGTCAAAAAAATGCCACTAAGTCATACCATGCAACAAATTTCACACAAGAGATATATTAGAGAGAGACTCAGAATGGTGGTTACCTCTGTCCAGAAACAGAGACAGTGGAGAGCTGGCTGTGTGTGTGTGTGTGTGTGTGTGTGTGTGTGTGTGTGGAGACCTCTATAGGTGTTCTTGGAACATGATCAGTGAGCAAGTGAAAAAGTACAGCAGCCACTGTTGGGCTATTAGTGCTGAGTCACTGTGCGGGCAGAGATCTTCAAGTCTCAGGAGCTCACGTATACAGGGCAGGATGTTTTTCCTTTTACCCTGGTCTCAAGCTTTGGATTAAGTCAGGGACAAGGTATTCTTTCCTTGGTCTCCTTTTCAAAAAAAAAAAAAAAAATCCACTATAAAACGAGTGTGTCACGTTATATTTACAAACCTCCCATTTGCTTCTATAGAACATTGTCTTTCTATTGCCCCCTTCAAATGAATGTAATCACTAACCTTAGGTTTCACTGTGTGTTAAGTGCTGATGTATAACTCATTAAAAGCAGTCCATTACATTGGGTGTATAGACAGCCTACTTTGGTCTTCGTCACAGTGTCTACAGGTATTGGGTGTTTAAACCAATATTACAAAAGCATCATGCCCTATTTTTGTTGTACCATCAAAAATTCTTTTGTAGAAGGTTTTTCGGGCCCTTTTGGGCCTGAGGTTTGTATTTGGCCTGTTGTGGCTTTTTTGTATAAAGAAATAAATCAGACACTTATATTAACTTTATGCTGTTTGGGCCACGTTTTAAGTACATTATTAGCTAGCTCTTTTATCTTAAATTAACTTATTTTTTGTAATCTATTTGTCATGTGGCCCAGCCAGCAGCTCATCTGGATTTTTTACATGATTTTTCTTTGGGGGTCAGATGGAGACTGACTAACTCCACCCTCCTTTTACCTGTCTGTTCTCTGATTTTCCACCCACTTCCATGGTGCTGTACAATGAAAAGCTCACTTAGCTATGATGTCAGGGGTACTGAGACTGCATACCCCTTTTGACAGTCTTAGAACAACAAGCTAACACTCTTTCTTATGAAGAACAGAATGCAATAATAGCCAAGCAGAAAAAAATCCAACTATTTATATTACAATTGAAATCCTGTAATCTGTATTCTTATATATATATTGCACAAAAAAAAATTACTGATCTCCGCAAGAACCTAGCAGTTTCAAAAAGGGTACAGTTTATGAGTGATATCACAGTAATACAAAAGCTTCTAACAAAGACACCTGGAATTGAAAATCCTGATAAAGTAGAAACTATTTTGCAGTTTCCTCAGGATGCCTGCTCAATATTGTTCTCTGACATATGGTAGCTTGTCTTCTTCAACATGTCTCACTGCACGGCAACACTAAAATATATGTACCCATAACACACCTATTTCTGGAGAAAGAAAATAAAATGATATTCCCCAGGCTAGTAAATAATTGTGTCAGAGAGATTCCATGGGTTTCTGAAACTTCAATGATGCTTATTCTGGTTTAGATTTAATCAGAGGTGCCATATAGAGCTTTAATTACACAGAAGACATCATTACCTTTGTGGGCTGTTACAAGGCAATGATTATCTAGTAATACATTGTTCACACTGAACCAGATGAAACTTTAGTACATCGTTCTAAATCCCTTCATGATTCAATCTTGAATTTAGCAACACAGAACAAAAGAATCAATTCCCCTTTTAAGAAATAAATGTTTAATCATCATACTGGTTTCATGCCAAATATCAAAAATGTTTGCAAATGAGAAAAAAAAAATAAAATGAAAGACACTTCATACTTCTTTCAAAGACACTGATAACACTATGAAATACATACACATAAACACACAGGTGAATAATTTGGCAAATCCAACTACATTTTTCTGTGTACCTTTTTGCTATTGTTTCACAATTATTCTTTTTGAACTTTACTTCATTTTTTTACACCATCACATCTGTACCAAATTCCAATTTGACTATGTGGACAAGTCAGCTAAAAATACCTTCTAGTATGTGCAGCATCACCTTTTGCCCAGGATATTTGTCCTTTAAATTCAACTTCTAAATATATTTGAATACCATTCAGATACAAATTCTTAGGAGAAGGGGTAGGCCTAGCCACTCTGCATCTGAATTCCAAGGAAAACACTATAAAAATCTCTTTACATGGAGAAAAGGCTAGAATAGCACTAAAGGCCCAGCACTGAGAGTATACCATACTCTAATTTTGGAGGCCTGGGATGCCTTGGAAAAAGCACAGAGTGTGGGGTATTTGTAAAAATTCACCAGGAATCAAATATCACAGTCAGAAGCTATAAAGCATTACAGTGTGACATTCATAATTAGATGATACAGACATGGATAAATGGGTATTTTAAGGCCAAACCTTAGATTAATCATTTCATAAGATGTTCTAGAGAAAATAGGGCTCCACAATGAGAAAGATTAAGAAAATCCCAGTGTTTGTCCAGCTTATTTGGAAATTTATATATAATATTACCATTCTAAAGTCTTGAAGAAATTCTATACTTGGAAAATATGTATAAAAATAAAGGAAAGAATTATTAAGAAATCAGAAAGGGTAAGAAACTTTAAGAAAGTAAATTTCTTAAACTACATAAATTCCACATAGATAAGAATCTGGAAGGAAACTATAATTTCACTGTTTCAGAACCCAGGAAAAATATGACACTTTTGTGATTCAATAATTATTTAGCAAGTGAAAAAAAAATACAGCATCAAAAAGTAATTCCTCCCATAATTCCTTTCTACATTCTGTTAAATGCCTATGCAGACAGATAAGAGATAGCAGGGTACCACAAATTCAGACAAACTCTATGTGATTTTGAAGGAAGTTTTATCAAATGTAAAATACCATGTAACACACAAATTACCCCAAACCCACTCATCTAATCCCCTCCATCAGTGGTGCTCTTGCTGAGAACTCCAGTTCCACAGCTGCTGTCATAGATACAAGAGCAGTGCCAGGAGAAAGGACCTGAATTAGTGACCAAAACCTCTGACTTACTCTCTTGTCTGTCCCACACTACAGCAAAATTTGCACAGGTCAGAAAATGCCAAAGAATCAGCCTATAATCCAGGCAAAGCCTGCCCCATATGTCTATTCAAAGTATTCAAATGCATGAGAATCATTTGCTGTGAAACACTGGTCAAGAGGCCATTTCCCCAAAGGAAAGAGGATTGTAGGTCCACCCTTTCTAAGCTTATCGCAGAACCATACCTCATAAATCCCAGTACGTACAGCTGCCCTTGGATCTAGAGCAAGCAAGCTTTCAGCTCCAGATAAAAGAGTAGACTGTGTAATAAAACTAAGAGATTACCCTTGGAAAAATGTCAAATCTAGATGAATTTCTGTCTGCCTAGGCATGGATAGAGAAAGCAAATGAAAAACAGAAAAATGTGATCTTTAGCAATGTATGCCTGATGTCTTTGCAAAAGGGAAAATGAATTTGCAGTCTGGAATAAGGAATTGGAGTGTAATATGAGAAATAAAAAAAAAAAAAAAAACCTAACTGCAATGAAAAACTGGAAGGAATCTCTGAAAGTCCTGTGGTTTGAAGTTTCTCCAGTGGAGGCATTGCAGTTTTCAGAGGGAAGGTTTCCCCAGTGGAAGTGCTACCGTTCCGAGGGAAAAGGTAGCCTGGTAATCAGAAGCCAGCGAATATCACAAAGTCACACTGCACAACAAACCTCACATGAGAGACTTAATGAAAAGGACGCAAGAGAGTGGCTGCCTCTCCTCGGGCAAGAAGCATGAAAGAACTGAGCGGAAGATAGGCTTATAGAGTTGGTGGTGCAAAGTTTTTTAGGGTGTAGATTTCCAGACTAGGATCTGGTGAAATTTCAAGTCTAAGGTTGAATCAAGCTCAGAGATTGGTAACATTTTGTGCTCACAGATTGGTGGGTTTTTATAAAGGGTTTTGGTCCCTTTTCAAACCTGAAATTGTGCTCGGACATTTTACCCTACAAACTCCAAAAGGAAGAGTTGAATTGTAACTCCTGTAAAAATAAAAATTAGTGATATGAGTACCAGGACCAAATGAAAAGCCACTCTGCCCTTTGGCTTGACCCAGAGCTCCTGAGGTTTGGAAATCCTGCCCCCATGACTCAGCTATCACCAAAATACAACTGACTGTGCGGCACTTTTTCATTAGGTCACTGCACATGCTCTAAGAACCAATAAAAGCTCCCCCCCCATGCCCAGGCTTCTGCTTCCTCTCTTCTCATTCCAGGAAATGTTATATATAGCATTAATACAGACCGAGCTAGGCTGATGATGACTTGACTTAAAAGTTTTGCTTTACAGATATTTTAAAAGTTAAGTGCATTTAGTATGAATTGTTCTTCAAACTTGAAAGTAGATTTTTAAATAGGAATTGGATTGTGAGGCATAAATGCTCCTGAAATTAACCATAACTTCCTTGTAGACTATGTGAATATTATAATAAACAGCCTGTACCTTATAGTCCACTGTGATTTTTGTTGGTAGACTAGCTATACAAAATTCATCTTAATTAAAAATATGATTTTCAATATATACACAAAGTGATCCCATTGTGAATAAGAGTGTAACTGTTGTAACACCATTCTTAGAAAAAAAAAGTGAAAATGTGAAATCCAAGCATAGATAAAAGGGGAGGGGGCAGAGTCAGGAGACATGATCCAGCCACTCAAACAAGCAAGATACAAAAATTTAAATAAGCCACAGGCCATGTGGCAAGACAGATTAATAAAAATGAGTTAAATTAAGTGAGAGGTAGCTAACAATAAGACAGAGCCATAGGTTAAACCATAGAGAATTAATATAACTCTCTATATTTTTCAATGGGCCTGCAGGTCTGACCATAGGCCAGAGAGGCAAAAAAAAACCTCTACTACAAAAATGAATCAACAATCTTGAGTCCTTTCTGAAGATACTACTTCAAACTGCGGATACAAGAAGGGAATAGTCCAATAATCTGCATTCTTTTTCAGAGCTTAGCCTCAAAGTGTGGAATGGAATCTCAACCTCAATAAGATAGACTACACCCAAAACAAATCTCAGAAACTCTTCTGTAGCCACTCTAAATATAAATTTCATATGCCTATTTCTTCTTCCTCCACCCCAAATAAATAGTCAGCATAAGCTGGTTGTTCCACATACATGAAAAACAACTTAAAGGCAAACATTTTATTGCTATGGCAGTATAAAATGTCCAAGCTCATTTAGGGTTTGAAAAGTCACCAAATCACTGAACTAGAAATCTTACCTGGAAATCTTCACCCTGAAAAACTTGTCCCCCAAAATACCCTGTATAAGCCTGTCTTCTGTTCAGTTCTTCGTTGCTTCTCACTTAAGCAGAGGCAGGCACCCTCTCACGTCTCTTCCAAAAAATCTCTATGAGCATTGTTGTGCAGTTTGACTTTGTGGTATTTCTTGGCTCCTGTCAGGATAATATCCCTCCAAAACTGTAACACTGGTACAAAAGGAACATCACCCTTCAGAGCTGAAACACTTATATAGGGGAAGTCCCTTACCAAGGCTGAGCAAGGTGATCTTCTCTAGGGAATGGGCTCTAAGAAGCCAGATCATGCACTAGGAATTAATTCTGGTCCTACTGCCAGAGGCCCCATATACTACCCATGTCATTCAACTGTCATCCACATTCATATAAGCTAGTTCAGTTCCATTTGGATTCCCCAGCTATCAGTTCAGAGTCAGAGAGCTCCCAATTGCTCAGGTCAATTATCTCTGTGGATTTCCTCAGAGATTTACCTTAACCCCTTTGCTCATATAATCCTGCCTACCACTCTTAAGCTGGACTGAAAGCTCCACTCAGTGCTTAGCTGTGGATCTCTGCATCTACTTCCAATAGATGCTGGATGAAGGTTCTATAATTACAACAAGGATGATCATCAATTTGATATAAAGAAAGGTCATTTTGGGCACATCTCCCTAATATTGCTTAACATCTTAGCTGGCATCATCTTTGGGGGTTCCAGGATATTTCCCTACCACCAGGTTTTTCTCTAACCCCATCAAGATAGCTATTTTGTTGTTATACCTCTCTTTTTAACCCCTAACATAACCACCTCATTTTTTCATGTTCTCTTTCCACTACCCCTTACACCCTCCACCATGGTCCTAATTTACTCCAAAGATCTCTATTTCCCCTTCCAAGAAGGGATGGTCCATACATGTCTCTCTTAGGTTCCTTCTTGTTACCTAACTGCTCAGGGGTTGTGGATTTTAACCTGGTTATCCTTTGCTTTACATGTAAAATCCACTTATAAGTGTGTACATACTATGTTTGTCTTTGCTGGGTCTATGATTTTTGTTCTAGTTCCAATCTTTTGTCAGAAAATTTCAGGATGTCTTTTTTAACCTGCTGAGTAGTAAATGTACCACAATTTTGTTTTGTTTTGTTTTAATTCATTCTTCTAGAGAGAGGCATCTAGGTTGTTTTTATGTTCTGGCTATTACAATTAATGCTGCTATAATAATATTTAAGCAAATGTCCTTGGGATAAGAATATGAATCCTTTGAGTATATGCTCAATAATGGTATTGCTGAAGCATTGAATAGATTGATTCCCAATTTTCTGAGACACCACCATACTGATTTCCAAAGTGGCTATATAAGTTTACATTCCCACCAGAAATGGAGGAGAGTTCCTATTACTCCACATCCCCTTCAGCATAGGCTGTCATCAGTGTTCTTAATATTACCAGCATTTAGTAAAGAGCCCTAGTGCCCCACTCTAAAGCAAAGGGAAGCCTTTTACATGAGAGGAATTGTGGAGAGCGCTGAATTCTCATTATCTAGCCAATTAACTCAAGCAAGGGTCAGTAAACTTTTCTTCAAATGATCAAATGATAAATGAGCATAAGACCAACATACTGTAAAATCTGCCATTCTCATTCACAGTGAAGGACAGTAACATTTATTCACATATGTCACTGTGTTGTAAAAGGCTTCTGGCCCATACTTTGGGGCCTAGACCAAAGGTTTGACCAGCAGGTGCTTACATTAATTTTATGCTGATTGACCTAGGGCCCAGGCATATAGCTTGCTAACCCTTAAACTAATCCATGATTCTGATCCTGTTCAGCCATGTGGCTCAGTACCTTTTTTTAGGGCAGCATTTGCGTTTCTTTTCTCTGCTTCTGCTGGAGACTCATGCAGCTCTTTCTGGCATCTCTGCTCTGTTCTTTCTGTTCACAGAGTTTACTTCGTCTAGTAGCCCTGCCCACACTTCCTGTCTGCCTTTGGCCAACCAGCAATTTTATTAAACCAGTAGGCAGAACAATTATTTACAATGCAACATCATAAACCTGCTACATCACTATTTATTCAGCAGTCATAGACACTTGTCTGATATAGAAGGTATTGCCCAATTACTTACTTGATGTGGCAGAATGCCTTAAACTATGTTCCTTATCAAGTTTTTTTTTTCTTTTTAATGTGAAGTCTGAGAAAACAAGAGCTATTCAAATTAAACTTTATTTTAGGTTCTGATTCAACACTTGGGAAAATGTTTGAAAATATAAGGTATTTTATACACAATCCAAAAACAGTTTTCAGTTTCACTATTATTACTTTGTCTACAGTTGCAGCAAACAATCGGATGTTTGTAGCTATTCTTAACATCTAAATCGAATTGCTACACGCTCAATCAATGATCAGTTGATCAATGAGTAATTGACTGTGAAGATAAGCAGAAATATAAGCCAATTTGTTACGTGTGTGGAGGCATGGACAAAGTCAATGAGGAAGTCAGAGAAGGGAAATTTAACAAATATAATCAGAAAGGATCTGATAAGAACTAGTTCCATGAACGAGACATAGAATTTATCCCATTACTTTTGTGGTAAGTCCTCAATGATGGATACACAGAATTCATTAACTATCTGCAGTATCTATTAACTATTTAAAGGCAACATGTTACATGGAACTTGCTTAAAATACCTGTTTCTTTAAGGATCCACAAATTATACATTTACTAAATTAATACAATTAGGAAAATATGCTTTATCTCTCTTTAATTTTAATTCTGTCTCAAAGTAACAGGTTTTTTGATGATGTTTTTATACATATCTAGCTTTGTTTGACCTTGACCCCATTGTGTTGTGCCTTATTCCACTGTCTTCTCTCCACCATCTCCCTGATCATCCCCCTTGTTCCCTATTCCATCACCCTGCCCTCGGTTCATCCCATCCTCATGTCTCCTAGACGACCTCTCTGCTACTCTCTGTACTGTATTATAAACTACTACAATCCATGGTACTACACAAAACATTATGACACATAGGCCTGTGAAACAGAACAGAGTAATCAAACATAAACATACACAACTATAGCCATATTTTTGATGAACATTCATTGAAGGAAAAGTGACCACCTTTAACAAATTATAGAATAACTGCACACCATGCAGAAGAATAACAAAAGTGACTTCCAAATGAATCAACAACCTGAATGTAAGACCTATACGTCTAAAACTTCTGGGAGGGAAAATATTTCAAGACATTATCATATATAAGGATCATCTGTCTGTTAGGAAATAAAGACAACAATCACCTTGTGGGACCTCACAAAATTAAGATTTCAATAGAAAAATGAAATCATTAATCAAGTGAAGGGATAGTTTCTAAAATGGGAGAAAAGTTTTCCAGCTCAATGCCTGACAAGAAATATCTAGAACAAAAAAAAACAAACACATACAAAACCTAGGTTTTCATAATGGAGAGATCAGTAATACAGGGAAAATCTCTAAACACAATAAAAGCCATATATAACAAGCCAATAATCAACACAAACAGAAACTCAAAGCAATTGTACTAAAATCAGAAACAAGACAAGGCTGTCTTCTTTTCTTTTATCTATTCAATATAGTTCTCAAAGTTTTAGCTAAAGAAATAAGAGAACAAAAGAAGATTAAGGGAATACAAATTGGAAAGGAAGAAGTCAAACTATCTCTATTAGCAGATGATATGATAGTATACATAAGTGACCCACAAAATTCTACCAGGGAACTCCTATAGCTAATAAAGACCTTCAGCAGTGTAGTAAGGTACAAGAATAACTCCTCAAAGAAATAAGTAGTCCTCCTATACACTAAGGATAAAAAGGCTAAAAAAGAAATCGAGGAAACATCATTCGGATCACCCTTTATAATAACTGCAAATAGCATTAAATATCTTGGAGTAGCTCTAACCAAAGAGGTGACAGACATGTTTGACAAGAACTTTAAATCACTGAAAAAGTAATTAAAGAAGATATCAGAAAATAAAAAGATCTTCCATGTTCCAGGATAGGTAGGATCAACATAGTAAAAATAGCAATCTTACCAAAAGCAATCTACAGATTCAATTCAATCCCCATCAAATTCCTCCACAATTTTTTACAGACCTTGAAACAACAACACTTATCTTCGTATGAAAGAAACCCAGTATTGCCAAAACAATCCTGTTTAAAAATATAACTTCAGGAAGCATCTGCATCCCAGACATTAAGCTATACTATAGAGCTATAGTAATAAAAACAGCCTGGTACTGGCATAAAAACAGACTTGTGGATCAATGGAATCAAATTGAAGATCCTAGCCTTAATCCAAACACCTATGAACACCTAATGTTTTTTAAAAAAGAAGCCAAAAATGTACAATAAAATAAATATAGTACCTACAACAAATAGTGCTGCTATAACTAAATAGTAGTATGTAGTAGAATGTGAATAGATTCATATCTATCACCCTGCACAAAGAAAACATTTAAATGGATCAAAGACCTCAACATAAACCCAGTTACACTGAACTTGATAGAAAAGAAAGTGGAAAATACCCTCCCATGCACTGGCACAGGTGACTACTTTCTAAATATAACACCATTCATGCAGACACTAAGAACAACAATTAATAAATAGGACCTTCTGAAATTGAGAAGCTTCTGTAAGGTTAATGACATAGTCAATAAGGCAAAATGACGGCCTACAAAATGGGAAAAGATCTTCACCAACCTTATATCTAACAGAAAACTGATCTCTACAATATATAGAAAGAACTCAAGAAACTAGAGTTCAAAAACATAGATAATCCAATTAAAACAGGAGGATTATAGCTAAAAAGAGAATTTTCTACAAAAGAATTACAAATGGCTGAAAGGCACTTAAAGAATTGCTGTACATCCTTAGCCATCAAAGAAATGTAAATCAAAACAACTCTGAGATATGATTTTACACCTGTCAGAATGGCTAAGACCGAAAACACAGATGACAGCCTATGCTGGAGAGGACGCAAAGCAAGGAGAACACTCCTCCATTGCTGGTAGAAGTGTAAATTTGTACAGCCACTTTGGAAATCAGTATGGTGGTTCTTCAGAACACAAGGAATCAATATACCCAATGATCCAGCATTACCACTGTTAGGAATATATCCAAAAGATGCACATTCTTATCCCAAAGGCATTAGCTCAGTTATGTTCATAGCAGCATTATTCATAATTGCAAGAACATGAAAACAACCTAGATGCCCCTCAACTGAAGAATGGATTAACAAACTGTGGTACATCTACACAGTGGAGTACTACTCAGAGGAAAAAAAAGACATCCTAAAATTTGCAGGCAATGGATAGATTTGGAGACTCTCATTCTTAGTGGAGTAACACAGGCCCAGAAAAATAAGCATGATATGTACTCAATCATAAGTGGGTTTTAGACCTAAAGCAAAGTATATCCAGAGAGCAAACCATAATCCCCAAAGAGCTACATAACAGAAGGAACTTAAGAGAGAGATTAAGGGATCCCTAGGAAGTGGAAATAGAGATCTCCTGAGTAAATTGGGATTATAACAGGAAGCAAGTAATGGGAGGTGGAAACAAATCATGAGCAAAGGAGATGTTTGAGTGAGAGGAGCAACAGAGAAGAAGAAAAAAAAATGAATATCTTGAAAGAGGGAGCCACTGTTGGGTTAGAAAAGACCTAGTGCTAAGGGAACCTCCAAGAACTCACAAGCTGTCCCTGGCTAGGACTCCAAGTAATAGTGGAGAGTGTGCCTAAACAGGACTTCCCCTATAGTCAAATGAATGACCACCCTAATTGTTATTATAGAACCTTCATTCAGCAATGGATAGAGGCAGAAACAGAGATCCATAGCTAATCACCAGACTGAGCTCCTGGTCCAGCTGAAGAGAGATTATATGAGCAGAAGAACCAGGATCAGGAAGAAGAGATCTGTGGTAGGAATGGTCTCTGTGTACTGTGAATAAAGAACTGTTTTGGTCTGTGTAGAGCGCCATAGAAGTGGGTGGAGAATCAGAACACAAGCAGGTAGGAACAAGGGTGGAGTTTCCCAGTCGCCATCCATCCCCAAAAAAACAACATATAGGAGAAACAGGTGAGCCACGGGCTGTGACCACGTGGTGGGAAGATTAATAAAAATAAATTAAATTAAAATAAAAGAGTTAACTAATAATATATTTAAAATATAAGTTAAACAGTGTTAAAATATACAAAAGCTGCGGGCACACAAACCAGGGTCCAAACCCCCGCCACGGACCGGGTTCCCGGCCGCCCCTGGGGGTCAGGTTACAAATGCCAGATCACAAACCTCCCAGACTCAAAACGCCCCCTCCCCCAAAAAAAAAAAAACAGAAAAAAAAAAACTTACTACAACAGAGATCAAAAGAGAAGGCTGACTGGAGCTATTGAGAATTCACTGATTCAGAAACAATTGCTGAGGAACCTTCAGGGAAAGAAACAAAACCCTCCAAATGTAGAGGTTTGTTAAATGATTTGGGTGCTTTGGGGAGCCTCTTGCATTAGGATCAGACTGTAAGTATTCCTGGCATGCCACATGGTAGACCCAATATGGTGCTGGGTGAGATAAGAATTCCTGGCATACAGGATTGCCAAAACAGTTTTACTCAACAAAAGAACCTCAGGAGGTATCACCATCCCTGACTTCAAGCTATACTATAGAGCTACAGTAATAAAAACAGCCTGGTACTGGCATAAAAACAGACTTGTGAACAAATGGAATAGAATTGAGGATCCAGACATTAACCCAAAAACTTATGAACACCTGATCTTTCACAAAGAGGCCCAAAACATTCAATGGAAAAAAGATAGTATATTTAACAAATGGTGTTGGCATAGCTGGATGGAAGTGTGTAGAAAAATGCAAATAGATCCAAGCCTGTCACCCTGCACAAAACTCAAATCCAAGTGGATCAAAGACCTCAACTTAAACTCAACCACTTTGAACTTGATAGAAAAGAAAGTGGGAAACACACTTCTACAAATTGGCACAGGCCACCACTTCCTAAATATAAAACCAGTGGCACAGGCACTAAGACCAACAATCAATAAGTGGGATCTCCTGAAGCTGGGAAGCTTCTGCAAAGCCAAGGACACTGTCAACAGGACAAAACGACAGCCTACAGAATGGGAAAAGATTTTCACCAACCCTACAAGTGATAGAGGACTGATCTCTAAGGTATATAAAGAGCTCAAGAATTTAGAGCCCAAAACCTTGAATAACCCTATCAAAAAATGGAGTACAGATCTAAAAAGGGAATTCTCAGCAGAGGAACTATGAATGGCTGAAAGGCACCTGAAAAAGTGCTCTTCAT